>JAMXBB010000008.1:17638664-17679439 GCA_024138015.1 Lumnitzera littorea
AAATAAGTTCTAATATGATACCCGGATCTGACTGTACCGAAGAATCTCCAACCCTGACTTCGGAGGGCGTTAAATCTGAGTTACATGCAGTACCTGGTCACCTGCATGTATTTGTTTGGCACACTGCTTGTTCATGCATTCATTTGGTTGAACTTAACTGTGGTATAACTTGACTGCTGTATGGTTGAGGGAAAATATCTCACTAAGCTAGTAAGCTTATACCCTTGTAGACTTTTCTTGCAGGCCGACTTATTCGTGGAGTCAGGCCGTCGTATGCCCGAGGTTAGCTTTCTATACGGGATCCATGTGGGAGCTGTTTGAGGACAGAGAATACTTTTGACTAAATGTAGAGTTGAATATGTAATTTTTGTATAGTTTGTCTTTAGGCATGTTTCAAACGCTATATCTGTAAACTTTTATATACATAAATTATGTGTTATGTTTTCTATATTATTATTCGTCATGAAATGCTATTGCTTAAGCTTGCGCACTCTTGGTAGTTAGTAGTAGTTGTAGCCTTGTGTATCGTATTAAAAGGTTGTCGATTGTAAGGGAACTCAATCTACAATCCTTTGTACGGTATACGGCGATTGCCATGACTAGCTCCCTCGGGTCGCGACAAAAGGAAAGTAAAATCTTAATCAATTTTATGCAATTGATGGTCGTTTGATTAAAAATTTGATGCGGATTGAGTTTTGAGTTCAAAACACAATGGCTTTTGACAAGTTCCATTCGAGTTTATCTTCTTCTCAAGCATAGCTATAAATTGCAGAACAAACTCTCACTTAGAGAGGTAGGGAGCTCGCTTGAAAAATATTTGAAAAAAAATCAAATTTTGGATCTTTAGGAATTCAAAACCAATTGTCGATCATCTATAAGCCCTCTATCCCAACCTTGCACTACCAGTTTTAGCCAAAACAACCACAATCAAGCTACTCAATACGACCCCATGACTATGGAAAAACCAAGCAAACAAGTGCAAAGATCACCATGTGCGTCGATGTGGTCAATCTATGAACCTCCATATCTAGCCATTTCGATCACCTTTAATAACCACCTTTAACTCGATTAAGAACTCCACATTCCTTTGATTCTATTTTCACAAATTTATCATTAATATATAGAAGACAAGCAATTGAGTTAGTATGATGAAGCTTTAAAGTTTAATGACCACGATTCTAATTTGAAGGACCTTCTCAACTCTTGTTTCAAACTTTAACTTGATTCATGTAATAACCCAATTGGAACTCATCCCACCGAGATATTGCTCGCTTTGGCATGGAATGCGGTACAATGTTGTTTGTTGGTGTAGCAGCTTCAAAGGAGGTTACCCATCCTAAGATTGCTCTAACTTGAGTACGCTTAACTCTAGAGTTTCAACGTACTATAAGCTGCTATACCAAAAGGCACCTCGATGATTTAGACTTCAATAACTTAGCATGTAAAGGGTATTACAATCTATCCCCCTTATAGAACCAAGGTTTCTGTCAATTTTATTACTAGGTCTAAGACCATTACTAGGTAGGGACTTGCCCTTCTAACTAGTAAAGTACTTTGATACCTCTTGTAACAACCCGACCAGAATTCTTCTCACTAAGGCATTGCTAATTTTGGCATCAAATGCCATACGGTTTTGTCCCTAGTGCATCAGCTTCTTAAAAGGTCACCTATGATGGGATCGACCTAGTTTGAGTACGCTTAACTTTAAAGTTTTAACATACTCTAAGCCATTATACTAAAAAGTGCCTTGATGATTTAAAGTTTCATTGCCTAACATTTAAAGGGTATTACAATAGGTATCAGAGCAGTTTACCAACCGGAAGGACATGTTCTCTACCTAGTGGGTGTCTTGGACTTATATAACGAAATTGACAATGATGTCTATTTTGTAACGAGGATAGATTATAGTACCCCTTAAATGTTGGGTGACATAACTCAAATCAATGAAGCCCCTTTTAGTATAGTAGCTTACAACACGTCAAAACTCTGAAGTTAAACATACTCAAGCTAGATCAACCTTAGATGGGTGATCTCTTAGGAAACTGCTACAGTAAGGGACAAAACTGTACAGCATTCTATGCTAAAGTGAATAATACCTCGATTGAAAGAGTTTATGTCAAGTCGTTACAGGTGATATCAAAATAATCTACCAACTGAAAGGGCGAAAGTCCTACCTAGTGGTGATCTTGGACTTGTGTAATAAAACTAATAAGAATGCCAGTTCTATAAGGAGGATGGATTGTAATACTCCTTAAATACTAAGTGACGGAACTTGAAATCATCAAGACTCCTTTTGGTGTAGCGACTTGGGGTACATCAAAACTTTAAAGTTAAGCATGCTCAACTTATTTCAATCCTAGGATGAGTGCCCTCCTAAGAAGTTGCTATAAGGTGAATTGTAATACCCTTTAAATGGTAGGCGATGGAACTTTAAATCATTGAGATACCTTTTGGTGTAATAACTTAGAGTACATTAGAACTTCAAAGTTAAGCATGGTTAAGTTAGGTTAATCTCAAGATAGGTAACCTTTTAGGAAGCTGCTACATCAAGGAATAAAATCGTGTGGCGTCTAATGCCAAAACAACCAATACCTTGATGAGAGAAATCCAAGTAGGTTTACTATAATTCAACCATGCCAAAACCACGCAACTATGTCTGCGTACGAATATAAACATGTAGGTTTAGTTTGTATTTTGTCATATTTTTATTTTCCTTTATTTTCATAAAGAATAAATAATACCTTTTTCTTAGAAATAAATAAAAGATTTTCATACATATAGTTTTTGCTTGTTTAGGTTTTCTTCTATGACACCTTTTAGGACCTTTTAAATTTCTTTTTC
This sequence comes from Lumnitzera littorea, assembly GCA_024138015.1. Lineage (NCBI taxonomy): Eukaryota > Viridiplantae > Streptophyta > Magnoliopsida > Myrtales > Combretaceae > Lumnitzera > Lumnitzera littorea. The sequence goes on from JAMXBB010000008.1 coordinate 17,641,506, forward strand.
CCTTTTAAGGAAAAAAAAATTAATCATTGAAAGTGAAAAGTCTTTGTTAAATAAAAAAGAATGAAAAAAAAAAAACAACTAACTAAACATTTTCCAAAAGGAAAGAAGTATGTATAGCTTGATCCTAAATAGCAAGTATATAAGCACTCACAACAATCACAATAATAAAAATTTTTCTTTTTTTTTTTTTCTTCTCTCTTCACTTTTTTCCTTTATTTTCTTTTATACTTAGATTTTCTTCAATAAAAAATAAAAAAAATTATAAAAATTGAAAAAAAATTACAAAAAGTTTTTTTTTTTTAATTGCTACATATTTAGTTAATCATTTTTGAATTTGTACTAACCCTCTTATATTTCAAGAAATTTTATTTAGTAGCCTTTGTGGTTTTAAAAGACAATCCTTGAACCTATAAATCTATGGTTTTTAAAGGCTAGTGTTTAGAAAATTAAAATTGGAGTACCCAACGAATTTTAGTTTTCATTTTTTTTACTTTTGTTGATGGTGACTCTGAAGCCCTTTTTATAAAAAATTTATCTCTTTTAATTGTTTTATCGTATTGTTCATAAATTTTCTTTTTTTTTTTTAATTTCTTTTCTATTGTTGGCGGGGGGGGGGTGTGGTGTGGCGCTAGGGGGCTTTACGAATCAAAGGATTGAAATGAAATTTTTTTTATAAATTTAAGCTCGAAACTTGCTAACAAAAAAAAACCCTCTTTACCTTCCATATTCGCATGTCCATATGATGATCTAGGAGGTAGGAGTTGGCATGAATTGTTTGAACCGAGTTTTCTACTTTTAGCAAGTATACCATGCTATCGTATGGGTTTCTTAAGAGAGAATGAATTTTTCTTTGTTCCACTATCAGAACTTGGTTCTTAAGAAGAATAACGGAATTGATTTTCTTTACCTTTAAACTATTTTGAAATATCAATAGTTTTCCACCAGCAAATATCAAGGGTCATCCATTTGTTAAACCAATGTGTCTTCCTCTAGTTGTTTTCATTACTCTTGAATTGTGTTGTCTTTTCCCATACTTAATTTTTCTTGAGTACCTGAATACCCCTTTGTTTCTTTTTTCAATATTAAGGTTGATACTCTACATAAGTTCCTCTCCTCCACCTACCCTCCCCTCCTTCTCTTTTTTCTTTGAATTCTTTTGGTTTTGAATTTTGATCCACTCTCAATACTTTTTGTCCTTTGATAAACCAACGTTATTTTACCCCCCCTTTTCACCATTAGAAATCTTATGTTCTAAATCTATTAATTTCCCTAAGCCTCCTTTTATCAAATTAACCTTCTGTTTGATACCATCCCTATCTACAACCTTTTGCCCTGTAATCTTTAGTTTGTTTCCTCTATTAATTATCATATGGCCTTCCTTTTAGCTCACTCCTATAGATGGTTCCTTACATTTCTTGGTAACCTTAACTTGTACATATTTCATTAGGCATTCCTCATTTGTTATGGCTAATATGCCTACAGATCTCATACAATTTAGGCAAACCTTCATATTCTTAGTGCTAAGAGACTTTATTAATAACTAAAGGGTGCTTTAGGGGAATGTTAGTATTTATTTGAACATAAATTTGTGCAAATCTTCCCTTTTGAGCCCCATCGTGTATGAGTCATATCTCAACATTGGTCTAATAGTCTCTCCAATTTTACGAATGGCAAGGGTGAGTACCATTTAACTAATAAACCACTAATTCGCAACATACAACAATGGAATAAAAATTTGTTTATAATGCTAAATAATATCTAGTTGCAAATCTAGCTCCCATTTTCATAATGCTAAATAATATATGTTTATAAACCAAGGATCATTTTTTATGACCTTTGGAAAATCTATAATATTATCCATGGTGATGAGGTATACTCTTGAGCCCATATGGATAAGTTTGATGTTATTCATAGTATGCCACATACTTTTTATATGATCAAACATGAATTTGTAGTAGAGATTTGGCCTCATGACTTTTACAATGAAGGTATTTTTGTAAGGGATATAAATGATCTCCTTCTCGGATTTAGAAAAACAAGCATGGTAAATACGTAGGTTGGCATTGTCATTTAAGTCTTTGTCCTCTTCAGGCTCCTTTTCATTATCACAATTCATATCATCATTACCATCGAATTCTTTAAAGAATAATTTTTCATATGCTCTAGGTATGTTCGTTAGAATAACATCTTTGAAGGACAACTTAATTCCTTTATCCATATTCGTTCTTTTATCCTCGATATCAACATTCCGTGTTGACAGATCAAAATAATCAACTACTAGATGATTCCTGCTTCAATGAAATCGACCACTATCTTTGTCCTTTAAGGAAGACATCACCGTACTATTAGGGTTTCCTTAACTTGAGAGCCACCTTATATTTTTAATATGCACACTTTCATATAGATATATAGTGGAAAAGAATATACACCATCTTATTTGTCTCTCAAAATATGTGTATGTATGTATATTATTTCCATAAATATATTGTAATTTTACACAACTATCAACCTTATTTTCATAATTATAAGGAATGATATGCTTCTTAGATTAAATTAGAACATTTTTAAATTGTCAATGTGCACTGTTATTACCAAATAATTATGTCAATTTGTATTAGGTAATGTAGATATCAATTCTAGCACTTCTACAAGTACTTTTATTTAAATAGAGGACAAATATTTTATTGAATAATTAAATTATTATTATTCTTGTTAAATAAAAAATTTTAGTAATTAAAGGGCATAAGCAACATAATGAAAAAATTATAAATGCCTAAAAGGTACCATCAATAAAAGAGATCCAAATGGTATAAATAATGAAAATACATAAATTACAAAAATTTAAAATATACATATACAATAAATGACTATAGTGTGTTAATGTATACTTTCAATCTACATAGAAGGTTCCTTTGCTTGCAAAAACTTATTGCTTACCCATAATGTTATTTCATAATTAAATTAAAAAAATGATGGATTTTGATAAAACAAAAATAATAGAAAATAAAAAAAATTGGTATTATTAAAGAAAAAAAGCACCAACAAATAAGTATAGTAGAAAAAAATGGATATTGAAAATCTACAATTGTAAAAGGAAGTTTATGTTAAGAAAACACATCCTTTTATGCAATTGATGAGATTCTTGAAATAATTGCAACATCAGCATAATTGTTAGGGGGAAAAAAAGCCTAACTTAATGTGAAGCAACACAACTCTTTACATTGTAATATTTTGCTTATATATTTGAAAATCCATTACTCATTGAAAATGTTTCAAATATACAAGATATCTAATACCATTTCTTTATCAACATATAGGTAAAAAACTAGGGATTACTTAATGGTTTTAAATTTGAATTTGGAGCAAAAGATAAAGTTAATCTTTGATTTTTAATTGTTTGATATTTAAGCATAAGATCATGGATGATATTTACATTACTTCAAGGATTACTTTGAATTAAGGTCGAGGGAATAAATCTTTTTCAATATTCGTCAAGACCTATCTTTTTGTGGTTTTCATGAGAGATATTTGTTGTCATATATTGCAAATTTTGTGGAATTTTGAATTCAAATCAATTAAAAGTCATCTTACATTAGTGATAATGTTTTAGTATATAGCTTTTTAGTACTTTCCCTTTCATTAAATATTTTTGAGAAATTGTTATGTTTTTTGAAAAGTAATTTGCACTCAAAGTCCACCTTATATTTTAACACATGAACTCTTGTACATATTTATAGCCGAAAAGAATAAACACATTTTATTTATCTCTCAAAATATGTGTGTATATATTATTTTCATAATTATATTATATTATATATTGTAGTGTACAACTATCAATATTATTTTATTTATCATAAGAAACAATATGCTTCATAAAATAAATTAGAATGTTTTCAAATTGTGGCAATGGACTATTATTACCAAACAATTGTGTCATTTTGTATTAAACTATGTAAAGATCAATTATGACACTTCTATAAGTACTTAAAATTTAAATAAACGGTAAATATCTTATTGCATAATTAAAACATAGTATGATTGTCCTTATACTCAAAATGTTAGTTAATAAAAGGTACAAGTAACTTTATAAAAAATTTGTAAAAGCCTAAAAGGTACCAGCAATGAAAAAAACCCAAATGGTATTAATAATTAAAGTATAGAAAAAGTAAAAATTAAAATGCACATATATATAAAAAACGGCAAAAGTGTATTAATGTATACTTCATTCATAATCAAAGGTTTCTTTGCAAAAATTATTGTTCCCATAATGTTGTTTCATGGTCAAATTTTAAAAACAATGATGGCTTTTGATAAAATAGTTATAACAACAAATCAACATAAAATTGGTACTAGTAAAAAAAAAAACAAATAAGCACAATACAAATAAATTAATATTAAAAATGAACAATTGCAAAAAGAAGTTTCTATTCAAAAAATATATCCTTTTATGTAAATGATAAGCTTTTTGAAATAATTGCAAGATTAAATAAATTGTTAGCCAAAAACAAAAGGTTAATTTAATGTTAAACGATACAACTCTTTGCATTATACTATTTCGCTTTTGTATTTGAAAGTCCTTAACTCTTTCAAAGAGTTTGCAGTATATAAGATTATCTAATATCATTTCTTTGTCATCATGAATGCACAAAATATACTTACATTGCTACGATTGTTACATCAAATTAGGCTTAGGAAGATAAATCTCTTTTAATATTTATTAGGACTATTATCTACATGGCTTTTATGTTCAACAAATAACGTTTAGATAGGAGATACTTTTGCTAAACTACAATTGATAATATAGGATTTCAAATTTAAATCAACTAAGACTCATCTTACATTTGTGATAAAATTTTTGCATACAGCTTTTAAGTAATCACCATTTCATTAAATATTATTAAGAAACGGTTATATGTTTTTAAAAGTAATTTGCACTTGAAGTCCACTTTTTTTTTTTTTGTTACAAATTTGGTGGGAAGTCCACATTAAATTTTTTATGTGTGAATTTTTTTATGGATTTAGCTGAAAAAATATACACACTTTATTCGTCTCTCAAAATATGTGTTTGTATATATTACAAGTTATTTATTTACATTATAATTAAGAAATAAACACTATACATAGCCTAAACCAAATAAGAAAAAATTATAGGAATGTAGTATTTAATGGCCTTTCACGTCCGGCAAGAAAATTAATGGTCTGCATCTTTAGTTATATTAATCTCCAACCTTTCATAACAACAAGGATATGTCCTTACAATAGGCTTGTCTACTTTTTCTTCCTCCAATTATCAACTAGGCGGTGTAACTATTTTAATTGTTGCTTTTCTGAGGAGTGCATCCTTGCAATAGCTAAATTAATATATGTATATATATATATTTATTTATTTGGTTGTGAGAGGTATCTTTTTGCTATAAGCTCCCTACAAAATCCCCAATGTTTTTGTAGTAATCTTCGAATGCTATGTATGCAGTTTCTCAATTTATGCACACACATACACACACAAAAATATGCTGATTTTATTCGAAACTGGCAACATCTTAAATGAAGCAAAGTAGTTGCAATTAGCATATTTTCAATGTACCACTTTGTTCCTTTTCATTTTTTTATTTTACATGCATTTTTTAGATTACTATTTTTTTTGGACTTTTTAAAATTGTCATTGATATATATAGTTTAACTCAGTTATTTATAAGATTATAATTTATGTTGTATCGTTTTATTTACATTTGCACAAGCATTGTAGTTACGTCTCCGACTAGCATATTTATATTTAAAAAAAAAAAAAAAAAGATGCCATTCGATAAATAGTTTTGGAGCTATAAGTCAAAAGACGTTCCCTTTGTTAAGTTCGGTAAAATTTACAATGAGTACTTTATTGTTTGAGAAAAAGTGACTTGTGGGAAATGACTTCAAAAAATGTCCTATGTTTACCTGTCCTTACTTTCATACTAATTAAGAATTCTCATTGCTAGTAGAAATACGGCCAGTAATTTTGATTGTCCAACTTAAAAACCGTTCAGTTAGTCATTAAAAAAAAAAAAATAGAAAAAAAGTGTATATAGCAAGATACTTGATATATCCTATAGTATAATTGCTACATCCTTGCAATTACTCTAGAAAAAGAAAACTTAAAGCGGCAACATTTTCTTCATAATAAAGCTCGATCTATATAATTGGAATGGTTATTTGTCATTTCACGACAATAAATCGTATAAGAAATGATAAAGTACCAAAGGAATTCAATGAAATTAGAAGCCGAAGTAATTATTATCACTGAATTGGTTAGAATATCTTTAGATTACTGGGTTGTCAAAATCAAAGACAAATTAGTAGCTGCTCTCTTAATTCGCAATGCAATTTGTGTTACTGATTTCGGTTTATGCTTCATAATCCAAATCATATACCATAAACATTGGAGCTGCAAACATTTGTTTTTTTCCTTTTCAAATTGCAAGAAAAGTTTTAATGATACTAATATTTCATTTGAATAAATTAGTATTAATAAATCATTTTTCTTCTACGGGAAGCCTTTTTAAATGATTATAATGCGTTCAATAGGTATAGTGCATTAAATTTTGAGATAATCTCGGCCTTTATTTTTATTTTTTTTCTGTCGTTCGAAGAACTAAATTCATATCTAACAGTTGATATATACTGAATTCCAACATCAATGAATCCTTTCCTAAGAGAAGCATTTATCTACATTAGGGTATTTTTCTTTTGTTCAATTCAACAAATAATTTCTGATGTATATATGTACCTGCATTGTGGATTGATGTTTCAATTGCAATATTAAACCGATGCTCTTTCTTCCAAGACAGATTCCCTCCTCTACCTTCTTTACCTTACAACCCTAATTAAAAAACCTAGGGCAAGCCACCTTACTGGCCTCCCCTCTACGCAGCCATCTTCTTTTTCTTTCTTACCTTTTCCTTTCCCTCATCTCTACTTTCAATAGCCCAATAAAAACCCTTCCATCCAGCATCTTCAACCTCGCATTCTCCATCTCTATTCGTTGCTGCATCTTTGGAGGTTTCCTACACATCTCCGCGCTGTCATGGTTTATTATATATATAGCAACGTGATGAATACATGTGAAATAAATATAAACAAGCAACAGTAACAATAAGAACAACAATAACGATTGCAATAACGACAATAATAAATGCTCACTAGTGATAATAGTAAACATTTATTGATTTTGCATCATTATCCATATTGGCATGACATGATGCACATAAAAGAAGAAAAGAAAGTAGAAGAAAAAAAAAAAAAAAAGAAATTAAGCAAGAATGCGACCACATTGTGCATCTAGTAGATGCATCCAGGATGGAGAGAGGTATGCAGAGAGCAGTCCTAGAATCATTGAAATGCCAACAGAAAAGGTAGTGGCTCGTGTCAAATATTTGAGGATTGTTTCCAACAATACATCATTCTGATGATGCAGCAGTTGCATTAGCGTCATCACAGTAGCACCTGAGCTGCACAAAGTAAAAAAATTGAATATAACGTAGACGCTAAAAAAGTTCACTTTTTCTTCGAGTTCCTTTGGAGCGTTGAACATCGACTTATATGACACGTACAGTGACAAGAGAATCACCAACATGAAATTGAAAGTCTGCTTCATGATTTCTCAATTATAGTGTGAAACAAAATATATGTTCTGTGTGGGTAAAGTAAAAGCAGAGCTAGAGTCGTGTGTTATATATATAATATAATTAGTTTGGTTAGTTCCTGATTTAGTGGTATAGTTTATCTATAGTTGTTAGACCCCATTAAAATAGAAACTACCACACACACACCCAATTAACTGATCCTGAATACTTATTATTAGGTAAAATATGCATAATACTTATATTAGTTGTTAGTAAAAATAAGTAAATATACATAGGAAAATATAGTTGGAAATAGGTTGGAAAAAAAATCAAGGAATCGAACCAGAGCTCAATTGTATATTTTTCTTTTAAAAACAACTTGTTCAGTCATGATTTGGTTTGATTATGAGTTATCGATTTGTTATTTGGTTTGCTTCCTCAAATTAAATGAAGTAGATGCCAAAAGAAAGAAAAAATATAATAGGCTGAAAAAGCCCGATGGACTGGTTCGCATATCCACATACATTTGGTAGTACATTGAAAAATTGAGTAATGTCATATGAAGAATTTTTCCCACTAGAGTCATTGCAAATCCTAAAAGCTACTACTAACATCATTAGTACAACCATATGTGAAATTTTTACAATAAATGGAATTAAAACAAATTACATTAACGTATTTTCAAGCCAGTCATCAATGTATGGAATTTTAATGGAAGGAAAGTTAGAGGACAAATGGGCATGGTTGTAGTGCACTATAGGACAGACTAAGATGATAACTGTAAGAATAACCGAAGTGGAACAGGAAAGAATCAGAAAGAAAGAAAAAAAGAAGGGGAGCGGTTTCCTGCAAAAGTAAAGAATTACTAATATTAACATATAATCCAAAGATTTAAGAAAACAAGTTAAAGCCCCATGCGTGATATTTACTTTAAAATATATATTTTTGTTAATGAAAATTATAGATTTATGTAAAAGATTCTTATAATTAATATGTTAACTATTTATATATGTTTTGAAAAGACTGTTGTAAACACTATCATTTAATTATATAAATATATTTTATATATCTACTATATATATTATATAATATTTAAGCTAGCAAGTAGATAGTAACTACCAATTGAATCCACATTTTATCATATATTTTTATTAACTATATTTCATATCTCTTTAACGTATTCTTTTTTTTTTTTTTTGGATAATATAATGTCATGGAAACAAAAAATTATTATTCATAGTTAACTTTTTAAACTATTTATAATTATAAAGAAAATAAAAGTGGAGAAAGTAAATGTATTCCATCATAAGGGAATTAACATTTATATAATTAAATTATCCTAACATTAATAGTTGACAATTAAAAAGATTTATTTCCATAGAATAGTTGTTTGGAAGAAGATTTTTTATTTTGGCAAAAGATATGAAGAAGATTTATTTTTTAGGTTAAAAAGGTTCAATATTTAAAAATTTATCATTCAAAAAATAAAAAAAAAATCACCAAATTAGATTAGCATGTTTGATATATTTTCAAATCATTAGTTTCTACATATAACTCCCATAAATTATAAACAATTCATTGTATCTTTTATTATTTTGTAGGAATACAATAATTTTGGCATGAAGCAAATAGTTTGTGACTAGCAATATTGTCTTTTATTGTATTAAGAGGGACAAATTATTAATTTATTTATTTTTAGCTAACTATTATTTTACAACTAGAGGTGGGAGGATTCGAACATTATCCACTCTATTAAGAGACCGGTGTTTATTCTACTAAATTACAATAACCTTGGTAGAAAGGTAAATTATTTATGTAGTCTATTTTTGTTGATAGTTTTCACCAAACTTATTGCTAAACTTCTTTTCAATTTATTGTAATTCTAATTTTTACTCTTTTTATGTACTTAACTATGTAATTATGTATTTTTCTAGAATTGAAAAAGCTTAATTAATATCCTCTTTTATTGTTATGTATGATTATTTTTATTTGATAAATAATTAATGTATTATTGTTATTGTATATTTCATATTTTATTCTCATGCATATTTATGACCGTCCATCGGTTGTTGTATAATACCACTTTATTCCTTTTTATTTTGTATAAGTCTTAAAAATAAACACACTTATATTATAATTTCAATGTAGTTACCTATTAATAATCACTTAACTTTTACATGACATTGTCCTTTATTATATTAAGAAAGAAAAATTATTTATGTAGTTTATTGTTGTCGATATTTTTCTCTAACTTTCCAGCTAAATTTTTTTTTGTTTTTTGTATTTCTAATTTTCACTCTTACAAGTACTTAACTACGTTTTTGCCTAATATTGGAAAACCTTAATTAATATCTCTTTTATCTTTGTGTAGGATTATTTTTAGTTGATGAATAATTAAAGTATTATTGTTATTATACATTTCATATCTTTTCCTCATGCATTATTATGACTATCCATCAATTGGTACACATGTATATTGTTGGTGTTTGAACCAACTTCAATGAGTGTTGTTGAACGAATCTTGCAAGAGGTCAAACTTGATGGGTTCCTTGCTTTCGAAAACTTGAAAGAAAGATCCCTATGGGTAGATCCATGATATCTCACAACGCTTAAGTTAGCAAGGAGGATAAGGAAAGAAAGGAAACCAAGGTGGTCGAGCACTAAAATCCCCTATGGGAACTGCTCGCTAGTCATAGGTGTATATAGGAATGTTCTTAGTTTGAAGGTAGAAGAATTGGGATCTCTCTCCTTACCTGTTGGCTCCCCTTCTCTATTTATAGTGAGGGGGTATACAACTACTTGGATGCATGTTGATTCAGGGTTTGTCTGTACCAACAGTCAGTAAGGGGAACATGTTCTGTAGGGTTGACATGGTAGCTTTAGGAGTTGGTCAGCCATGACTACATTAGTAACTACGTCTATGAATGGTAGGTCTATCATCCTTAGTGGATGTTAGCTGGATTGACCATACTATGAATGTAAGGCAGCAATTAATGAGCTAAGAGCAGAACATCGAGTGAAGGGATTAAGGATTTGGGTTTTGTAAATCGAGTGCCTTGTTAATGACGAGTTGAATGTTAGGAGGCTAGTGTGGTCAAAGGCATTATTGCTCATAGAGCTTAGGTAGATAGAGGGGAGGACTCCTCACAATCCTAGCTCGGTCGATCTACTACTATGGTACTTGTCATTTGGGAGGAAGATTCCTACTAAGTGCTATCTATAAGCTTGTCTGGGTCTTCGAGAGGCAACTTCCCATACACTCTTTTTAGGGTTTAGGGTAAGACAGGAATCCAAGTAAGTTGAGACATATGGAAGGCATAAGGAAAGGAGAAGGGGAACGATCCCCTCTAGGGTTGATGGGCCTTAGGCCAAGTGAGAATTAGGCATCAAAATTTGCCCCCCTCCTCCCTTACCCCCCCACCACTACCCCCTCCAACCATGTTGATTCAAGGTTTATCTGTACCAACAATCAGTAGGGGCAACATGCTTTATAGGGTTGACATGGTGGCTTTGGGAGTTGGTCAACCATACGTTAGCAACCATGTCTATGAATGATAGGTCTGTCATCCTTAGCGGATGTTGGTTGGATCGACCATACTATGAATGTAAGATGGCAATTAATGAAATAGGAGTAGAACACCAAGTGAAGGGATTAAGGATTTAGGTTTCGTGAATTAAGTGCCTCGTCAATGACAAGTCGAGCATTAGGGGGCTCATGTAGTCAAGGGCATCATTGCTTGTAGGGAAGACTCCTTGTACTCTTAGCCTGGTCGATCCATTGCTATGGTCTTCGCGATTTGGGAGGAAGATTCCCACCTAGTGCTCTCTATGAGCTTGTCTAGGTCCTTAAGAGGCAACTTCCCATAAGCTCTTTTTGGGGTTTAGGGCAAGAGAGGAATCTAAATAAGTCGAAACACATGGAAGACATGAGTAAAGGAAAAGGAGAGAGCAATCCCCTTTAGGGCTGATGGGCCTCAAGCTAAGTGAGAATTAGGTACCAAAATTTGCCCCCTTCCTCCCCCACCACCACCACTACTGCCCCCCCACTTCCTTTCCTTTTAACTTTCCTTAGCGTCAAGCATGTAAGGAAAGTAGAAGAGTTTAGGACTTCGGTCCAAGGCTTAGGAAATATGTCATTGAAATGGGGCCTATTTACTTCTAGCTATGACATGGCACCTGTTATGTCAAGTTAGGCCATCTGATTTGAATAGTAAGATGCTATTGTTAGGGCATCCAAGGTGGTAATACAGATTTATTGCCTTTTATGGAGCCATTACGTACGTACATGCTTGATACGAATGGCCATGTTAGCGATCTACAAGCATGCATCAATCTAATCTGTTCACTCAATAAGTGGGACACATGTGTAGTCAGAACGTAACGCGTGTCTCTATAATAGGTATGTGCTTTGGGAGTGGGAGAAACCATTTAGTTTCCCCTTACAGTTGTTTATATAGGGAGGTCCTTAGGGACTTCAATTTCTACTTTCTAAAATTCATTAGCTAGAAACTCTATTAAAATCTAGATTTGTAATCTAAGCTTCGTATTTTGTTTCACTTAATTTTCTTCTAACTTCGAACATAGCTAGTTAGAGTGCAACCAACTCTTGAGGTAAGTCCTCATAGTGGTCTATTTTAAGAATGTTCGATGAACACTACAAGTAGATGGTCCTCGAAAGGGGTGGTAACCTTACTCCTTCGAAGCAATAGTAATGGCAATGGCGGCAAACAGTAGTAATGGTGTCCTAATGACTTGGTCGAAGAGGAGGACCTGAAAAGATGGACGGCTTAAGATGCATATGCACTTGATGGTGAATACAAGGAGGAGGAGGTGGCGTTACGTACAATGAACACCGATGAGAAGGTGTGCGCTCAAGTTTATTTCAAGGAAATTGGGGCAAAGTTGAGGTTAGTCAATCGAGTGGTAAGAGAGGCACCTGGTTGGTGGGTGAAGTGGCCATTCATAGGGAGAGGGCCTTCAAGATAAGGGATGAGGAGTCGTTATCCATGTATGCAATGCCCTTCAAACTAACGTTACGATTACCATTCTCAGGGTTTCTGATCGAGGTATTTAACTACATTCAAGTGGCATCTAGTTCTTTGAACATGAATGTGTAAGCGTAACTACTTGCCTTTAAGGCAATATGCTTGTGGTAGTTGCAAAGGCTAATAGCTTGGTTGTTCAAGCACTTATTCTAGGCCAAGAGATCATCGAATGGTTGGGTTTACATCTCTGGTCAACATGGCACATCATTAGACTTTGATAAGTTGCTTAATAAGGTAGATCATTCGAAGGAATATTCCTTATGTATTCAGACGATTGAGTGCCTAAACTTCCTGACAGTTTGGAACTTGCCCATCTAGGGTAAGCTCGTAAGTTACTTGGAGGTCAAGGATTATGTCGCAAGGGTTGATGGTGTCAGCCATGACCAAGAATAGACAAGTTCAGTCATTAAATGGGTTCGATTTTGAAGTGAAAATGATGGGGGAGTGTGTGAAAGAACAAAAGCAAATGAAAATTAAGTAAAACCCACAAATAGCTCCAATGGATATGATGCATCAATGGAACTTTCGAGCATTCATGGCACAACTCAATATAGTGTATGAAATGGTTCAGTAAGGCTACTCGCCACCTAACCTTTCTTAAGGGTTAAGACGAGAGTGAAATGAATGTAAACAAAGTAGTGTTTACAAGAGGATAATGTTAAGTGTATTAATATTCAAAATGTAATTACATCTACAAATACAAAGGGTATTTATACCCAATAAGTTAGAGCTATTTGCTTAAAAGGGAAAAGATAAAAGGGTATTACCCAAAAGTAATAATGTATAAGAATACAAAAGGATAAAAATGAATATTCAAGAAAAGTAATGATTAGTATGACAGATTTTACACATGGTCCTGTATACATGGTGGCGATACATTGGTGAGGTCATTGGAGGATGTAAGCAAAAGAGTATGATCAGATTGCTAGTTCGAGAAGGGGTAACTAAGGATTAGCTCGGGGTCGCTCTTTCGGCACCTCTGCAAGGGTGAAATTGAGAAGTTGGTCAACTTAAACGTAAGTGAGTACTCGAGAATGGCCTAGTCGTTATCTTGGCAATCTATAATTTGGTATACTTCAAAGAGATGGGTAATCATTCGGCTTGGCATATAGAGTGACTCAACAAAGAGATACTCAGCTTCGGTAGGAGTCGGCTAAAGTAGGAGGATCCGTCTTACTATCCTTTCCATTCCTCAGGCTTGACTGCAGATGAAAGGCCCAATAGCCTGATTCATATCATTCCCTCCGAGTTGATTTAGATTTAGGATCAAATCTAAATAGTCTTCTGTTAGCTCTCCATCGAGGAGATATGGACTGAGGTTAGCAATGTTAAAGGTGTTAGAAAGCCCATCGTCCTTGAGCAACTCCAATAATGTAGGCATTATCATTAATCTTCTTAAGGATTATGAAAGGTTCTTCAGCCCTTGGGGATAGTTTGTTCTTCTTCTTACTTGAAAATCTCTCTTTGCTTAGGTGCAGCCACACCAAGTCTCCTGGTAGAAAATGTTTAGCCATCCTTCCCTTGGTCTTCTCTCACATATGTCTAGTGGCTTGGTCAATGTGCCGAGTGACTTTATCGTAGATGTATTGAAGGGATTGTGCTCTTGCTCTTACATCAGGTTCCTCTTGCGTAGGCACAAGTACAAAGGTATGATTCAAGGGCAACTAGGGATTAAAACTATAGACCACTTCAAAGGGGGTCTACTTAGTGGTGTTATGCACTATTTGGTTATAAGCAAATTTGACTACTAGCAAGCAGACATCTTAGTCAGCCAAGTTCTTATCTACTATAGCTCAGAGTAATGATGTTAAAGTACGATTAACCACCTCTATTTGGCTATCAGTTTGGGAGTGACAAGAAGTATTGAATAATAGTCTAGTCCTCATCCAATACCATAAGATTCTCTAGAAATGGCTTAAGAACTTTGGGTTTATGTCAAAGACTACACTCCTCAATACGCTGTATAACCGTACAATCTCCTATAAGAAAAGAGAAGCAATAGCTGAAGTATCATTAGTCTTGGAACAAGGCACAAAGTGTGCCATCTTGCTGAACCTATCTACAACAACCATTATAGAATCTTTGCCTCGAGCAGTTTGTAGTAGTTCGAGAATAAAGTCTATGCTCAATTTAGTCCATGGCCTCATTAGGATAGGCAAAGGCATTGCTTTTCCTTATTTAGCTCGGTACTTAGCCTTCTTGTACACGGCATAGCTTTCAATAACTCATTGCACATCTTACCTCATTCTTAACTAAAAAAATTGACTACTCAACAATTCATATGTTCCTTTTTCCCTAAAATGTATGGACAATCCTCTATTGTGGGCTTCCTTGATCAGTAGCTCCCGAAGTAAACAGGTCAGCACACATAATTTCCCTCCTTGGAACAAGTATCCTTCTACCATATGATACTTGTCTACTATCCTTCCATCGACACAACGCACAAGTATGGACCTAATGTGTAGATCCTTAGAATACTGTTCTTTGATACTCATAAACCCAAACAATTTGGTCTATAGTTCATCTAGAAGTGCATGCCTTCTTAAAAGAGCATCTACAACTACGTTGCTCTTTCCCTACTTGTATTTTATCATGAAATTGAATCCCTTAAGGAATTTAATCCATCTCACCTATTGCTTCGACAATTTGGTTTGACTTCAAAGGTACCTCAAGGACTCATGGTTAGTATAGATGATAAATTCTCTTAATAGTAGATAATGCTACCATACTTGCAATGCTCAGATCAGTGCCAATCAGTGACAAGAGTTCTTTGTCATACACAGAGTAATTTAGTTAAGGTCCTCTAAGCTTCTCACTATGATAGGCAATTAGTCAGCTTTCCTGTATTAAGATAGTGCATATTCTAATGCCTAATGCATCACATTGTAGCTCAAATATTTTCTTAAAGTCAGGTAGAACAAGTATAAGTGTGGAGGTCAACCTTTCCTTTATCTCGGAAAAACTCCTCTCTTCCTTTTCTCCCCATCGAAAGTCAATTTTCTTCTTTGTTAGCTCAATAAGTGGTGCAGTGAAGGTGTTGAAATTTCTGATTAATCTTCTAATGAATGAAGCTAGTCCATGGAAACTTCTCACGTTGGCATAAGTAATAGGAGTTAGCCACTCAACAATTTGTCGACTAGTAAGCCTCTTCTATTTACTATGTAACCTAAGAATACCACTTCCTCCTGGCAAAAGCAACACCTCTTGAAATTGTCGAATAATCTCTTGGCATAGAGGACGCTCAATACGATATGGAGGTGTTCATAATGACTCGGCATGTCGGCATTGTAAACTAGGATGTCATCAAAGTACACCATGACACACTTTCCTATCAGATGTCTCAACACATGGTTCATCAATCTCATGAAAGTGCTCGAGGCATTCAACAATCCAAAAGGCATGACCATCCATTTATAAAGTCTATGTCAAGTTTTGAATGCTGTTTTCCACTCATCTCCTAGCCTCATGTGAATTTGGTGGTAGCCGAACTTTAGATCAATCTTGTTAAAGACCTCATTTCCACTTAGCTCATCCAGCATGTCTTCTAATCCCAGAATCAGATACCTATACTTGATCGTGATCTTGTTCATGGCTCGATTGTCTACATACATTTGCTAGTTTCCATCTAGCACTAGAAGCATCGATACAGCGTAAGGTTGAGACATTCCCTAATAAACCATCTCTCTAGTAACTCATTGACTTGACGTTGGAGTTTAGAAGCCTATTTAAGACTTATTCAATAGGTAGGCTTATTTGGCAACACAGTACCGAGTATTAAGTTAATACATTGTTCTATGCCTCGAATTAAGGCTAATCCTCTGGGTAACTATTCGGGAAACAAGTTGGTATACTCATCTAGTAACTCCTTTACCTCTTAGGATAGTTCACCTCACTCCTTTAAGTCTAATAGTCACCTGACCAACATGAGGGTTGGCGCATCAACTTTAAGGGTCTTTTGGAGCTCGGCTTTACTCATCACCAAAGCCTTCTTCGATCTGCGAGCAAGTTTAGCTTATAGTTTATTAACTTCACTCAGTAGCATCGAGTTCAACGTGATCTTCCTACTATCCTCCTCGAACGTATATGTGTTCTGGTATCCATCATTGATAACTCTCCTATCAAATAGCCATGGTATACCTAGTAATACGTATGAAGCACACATGGGTAGTATGTTATAGAGAATCTAGTTAGAGTGAGTTCCAATAGTGATTGGTAGTAGTACTTGTTAAGTGACATGTAGTAATCCTTTCCTACTCAACCAGTGTAACTTATATGACCTTGGATGTGCAATAGTCGGCAACTTCAATTTTATAATAAGATTAGCTAAAGCCATATTGGTGCAGCTACTATTCTCCATAATGAGGGCATACACTTAATCATTTACTTTACAGGTGGTATGAAACAAATTCTCCCTCTGCTCCTCCTCGCGTGAGGGTTCCATGTTCATTATGCATCAGACAACTATGATCAACTTAACCAAGTCCTTTGTAAACACATCCTCTTCAATAAGTTCTTTCTCGGTAGCTTCTTTCTTTATAGTGTTCTCCTCCTCCTTAAGTTCTTGATTAGTACTCTTTACCTCGAACTTTGGGATGTCTCTCTTAATGACCATAATCCTTTGGTTTGGGCACTAAGCAGCTATATGTCCGAACCCTTGGCACTTGAAGCACTTGATCTAGCTCATTTTCCTATTAAATCCCTATCCTTTCTCATAAGTTTGGGTCAGCACATCACTATCAAGTCAGCCTCTCTGCTTGGCTTGTACATCCACCTTTCAGATTGGCTCAATACTTGATTGAGCTCAATAACTTGTTTGTTTGAGTCGGCTAGTTGGCATTCTAGTTGGTGTTTAGTTTCTTCTCTACCTCTCTACTTATTGGGCTTTTCTAATGGCTTCATCAATTTTGGTAAATCGTTAGAGTTTCACAATGTCTCGAATATTGCCTCTCAATCCATTAAGGAACCTAGAGATTGTTCGTACTGGTGGTTCCTCTACTTTACATCGAATCATGAGCATTTGGAATTCTTAGACATATTAGTCAACTGTTCAGCCTCCTTATCTCAACTCTTAAAGCTAAGTAAAAATGTCTTGCAGATAAGTATCTAACATAAATCTATTTCTCAGTTTTCTTTTCATTTTAGACTAAGTATTAATCTCTCTATAGCCCTTTCGCCTCTTTATAGCTTAGAAATTCTTCTACCACATGGCAGCTTATCCGGAGAACTCAACAACAGTAGTTCTTACTTTCTCATAATCCTTATACTGATAATAGTAAAAAAAACATGCTCCATTTTCTCTTCCCATTCTAAATATTCATCAGCACTTCCAAACCTATTGAAACTCAAAATCTAAAGTTTCACATTGTCAGAGGCTCTGGGTACTCACATTCGTTCCTCTTCTTCATAATACTTTTTCTCATCTTCTTCTTCTAAATTTCCCAAGTCAATCTTTCTTCTTACTTATTCGCCTACTCCACCTTGAACTGGTTGAGCTGGGATTTAACCTCTAGCTGGTTAAGCAGCTTATAAGGTATTAAGCACGGCTTCAGCAAGTCGATAAGCCAATGCGTAAACATCTCAAGTTAAATCTACTAAAAGATTAGCCACCTCGTAAAGTCTTTCGTCAATGCTCCTAAAGGTTCCTTTAGATTGTTAGCTATAGTGGACAACTCCATTGTTGTCATCTCCAACACCATCGTTTACACTTGGATTCGTCATTTCTCTAAACTAGAAACTAAACAGCCAGCAAATACAATAGCTAAGATGAACACAATAACTTGCTTTGTTTCACACACACAAAACAAAGTATAAACAGAACTTCGAAAATAAACTATAACTTAAACAAAACCTCCACTTTGATACCAAGAAGGTGAGAGCCGTAACTAAGAACAAACAAGGCCAGTCTTTGAATAGGTTCAAGCTTGCTAAAAGCTTGAAGGGAAAATGATGGGAGAATGTGCAAAAGAACAAAAGCGAATAAAAATTAAGCAAGGCCCACAAATAGCTCTAACGGATATGATGTATCAACGAAACTTTCAAAGACTCATGGCATAACTTGATATGACGCATGAATTGGTCTAGTAAGGTTACTCACCACCTAACCTTACTTAAGGGTTAGGATAAGAGTGAAATGAATGTAAACAAAATAGTGTTTACAAGAGGAAAATGTCAAGTGTATTAATATTCAAAGTATGTTTATGGCTACAAATACAAAGGGTATTTATACCCAATAAGTTTGGGCAATTTGCTTAAAAGGGAAAAGAAAAAAAGGTATTACCTTGAAAAAGTAATGTGCAAGAATATAAAAGGGTAAAAATGAATATTCACGAAAAGTAATGATTAGTGTGGTAGATTCTACATATGATTCTATACACATGGCAGTGATATATTAGTGAGGTCGTTAGAGGATGCAGATAAGAGAGTATGATCAGATTGCTTGTTTGAGTAGGGGTGACCAAGGATTAGCTTGGGTTCGCTTTCTTGGCACCTTGGCAAAGGTGAAATTGAGTAGTTGGTCAACTCAGACGTGAATAAGTACTCAAGAATAGCCTGGTTGTTATCTCTACAATCTATAATTCAGTATACTTTAAAGAGATGGGCAATCATTCGACTTGGTATATAGAGTGACTTGAAAAAGAGATACTCTACTTCTGTAGGAGTAGGCTAGAGTAGGAGGATCCACCTTGCTAGCCCTTCTAGTCTTCAAACGCGGCTACAGGTAAAAAGCCTAGTAGCTTGATTCCTATCAATTGAGGTGTTGGATCTTGCTGATTGAAAAAGACTTTGTCTCTAGTAATTGCTCAAAAGTATCTCGAAGATAAGGAGTTATTTGAGTTTGAGACAAGTATCTTTTCACTCCTACCGAGGAGAGGTGGTTCGATGTCTATCTTATTGCATCATCATCATAACTAGGGATGTTGAGCCAGCTCCTCCTTACCTAGTAAGTGCAACTACGTTAGTTTGTTTTTTACGCTAACTTTGTGCTTGTTCTCACAACTATGCAGAAGGCCATGGATAAGGTAAAGTAGAAGCTGCTCATCGTATGGGCCGGGCATAGGGGATGAGTGGCAAAGGCTAGCAAGGAGACGAAGCATGATTGGTTTAGATTATTTCCTTTTGATTCCCTTTCAATTTGTTAGAGTAATGAAGTATAGAATCACCTTCTCTCAAAGTGCGAATTACTCTAATAAATTAACTAAGTCTTTTTATTTTTAGAAAAGATTATTTAGTTAATTAACCATTTTTGTTCTAAACCCTAATCCAATTACAATGCATAGTTTCTTATGTCTTACTTATAATCCAATGTTAATTTGCCATGGAATTGATTGAATCAATTTATTTTTCTTAGATTTTAACCCAATCTAACATGTATTCTACAATTATAAAACACATTCTCAATGAAAAAATTATCAAAAATACCAATATTCAAATTTTTAATAGAATAATATCATAGATCCACCAATCTAATATCCTAACTAAGAAAGCTAACACATGACTAAATAAAGCACACAAATCATAAGTGGAAAAACGCAATCCATAGACAAAGATATCATGAAAGAAAGAGAAAACTTAACTTATATAAAAGAATTTAGATTTCTCAATCCATCTATCTTTAAATAAATTATGTCACTGCCTAAGATTGGTATTGATCATGTTAATTAAAAGATAAAAGAAATTAAACAACTACTCCATGCAACTACAAAAAGAATTGGTCAGTAAATGAATATTTCTTGGTGTTGATCCGCGGCCATCTTCTCTCTTCTTCTTTTTTTTCAATCCAATCTTCCTATAATATAAGACAAACCTAATTCTATACTTTGCTACGTGGACATTCAATTTTGAAGGGCTCAGATATGATTTTAGGCTTCCAATGATTGTTGGATGAAAGTTGAACATAGCTTCGTCCGTTTCTTTGAACCTGAACATGTGATAATTTAGCAACTTCTAATTTAATTGGATTCAAC
The DNA here is from genome assembly GCA_024138015.1 of Lumnitzera littorea. Classification (NCBI taxonomy): domain Eukaryota; kingdom Viridiplantae; phylum Streptophyta; class Magnoliopsida; order Myrtales; family Combretaceae; genus Lumnitzera; species Lumnitzera littorea. The sequence goes on from JAMXBB010000008.1 coordinate 17,662,113, forward strand.
AACTGGCTTCACGTGGACCTGGACTTGATATTCCCGGGACATGTACTTCGTCTGGACCAAATTTACATGGACATATGACCTTCAATAGAATAGGAACGTGGACTGCTTGAAAATACTGAAGAAATATTCCATATAGCGTGTTAACTTCATCATCGAAATCCTCACGTTCACATGGAATGGACTGGACTCATAATTCACATGTAGGCTTCAATCGCTTTAATTAAATGAGACACCCTCATAACATGATCATAGCAAAGAGCCGTGTAACTTTATAGTCATATTTGAATAAATAAACATAACCATCAATGAAATTCCATCAAACCACTGTGTCAACCATCAAAACGTCATAACTATTTCAATTCAACTCCAAATAAAGCAAAACTTAATTCATTCTCTTCTTTTTCTTCTCAAATACTCTGTAAATGCTTGAAATCAAAATATTATCTCATCAAGTACCACATATCCACAAAACACCAATAAAATCATTGAAAGCATTATAAAAACACTCTAACATTAATGTGTAATTTAGCACTTATCAAAGCAACCTGTCATGCAGGGGGATGGTGAGTATTTGCGAGTTGACCTAGTGAAAAACAGCAAGAAGGAAAGTGGGCAACCAACTCCACTCGAGTCGATGAGGTGTGCAGTTAAGCTTATTCGCGAGGGGGTCCTTATTCCACAAAGTGTGGGTGGCGTTTCAAAAGAATCATTTGTTATGGTCAAAGGCAATGGTGGTTAAGCCGAGCAAGTTGAGGAGTCGTGTTAGGCTGAGAGGCACGAGGAGTTAGAGGCAACTCCCCAAGACACTAAGGCTTGAGCAATTGATATTCCTAATGATGACGAACCTTGACAATTAGTACCTTAAGATAAGTAGCTTGTGATATAGCAGGAGCCAAAGCCTTTGATTAGTGTAAGGGGGAGGCCTGTATGGAGGGCTATGGAGCTACAGGCTAGGTTTAGGCATCTATTCACTAAGAGGAATGATGTGGAAGCCTCAGCGTAGTTGCTTAGGAGGCACTATGAGGTATGTTTCTTTCATGTTATTTGTGCAAGTTTCCCATAGAAGCCATCTAATTAATGTCATTTATATTGGTTGCAACTTTTTGACATGCTTAAGTATGTGCTCCCGCATAACCACAAGTACCAACAATCAAAGAGACACGAGGTGAGGTTCGAGGTATGGTAGCTTCAGGTGGGTCTTAAAGAGGAATAGAAGATGCATGGGGATGTTTCTACCAGGTGTGCAGATTTAGGGCAGTAGCACCAAGAGCTTAAGGAGTAGGTGTTGAAGTTAGGAGTTGAGTTAGAGGAGGCCAAAATTTCTACCGAAGCCTCTGGAGAAAGAGTTTGAAGATGAGAGAGTCGGCTTTACTCGAAGGGAGGTTAAGCTACTCATGGGTCATGGTTTGCCCATTGAAGTGAGGTGGAGGTGTCTTCTTTGAGATGTTGGACGACCCCTTCATGGAGAAAGCATTAATCAATGCCAACTTTGTTTTTGTTGTAAAGGCCTAGAAGCAAGTGAGCAAGCACTTCCTTAGGGTAAACCTATCTTTTCTCAACTAGTTAGACAATCCCTAGGTACCTAGCTCTAGCAAGAAGGGAGGTTTTGAAGATGACGAGGACTTATCTAGTGAGAGCTCCATGGTAGGGATTGGGATGTCGATCCCCTCCCCTTACACCCTCGATCCCCGATGTAAATGATCAGCTAACTTAATGGAACTATCTTCATATTTACTTTACTTCCTTTGTTATCTCCTCTTTTTTGTTGCTTTCTTATTTTTTGTTACATTGCTAGTTTGATCATGCCTAAGTTAGCCTATTGTTTAAGTCCTTTGAGTTGCTTACCCCTGCAATGAGCCCGGCCTATAGGATAGGAAATTGACTTCACTTAGAGGTTAGTGATTTCCTTGTTCATAGCATGAATCAAGTGCCAAGGATGGCCATTTAATTTATTTGTTCTCTCTTAAAGTCCCCTATTTCATTGGCTATTAAGTTTAGACAAACAAGACGTGCAAGCTTAACAGGTTAACTTGGGCGAATTTTCCCTAATGTCATGCAATTTCTTAGGCAAGGCATGCAAGCTCGAGTAGATCTTTTATGACATCATACAATCTCTAGGACAAGACGTACCTTAGGAAAAATGCGTACATGGTAGAGTATCTTAGGTAGTGCACCTTTTAGAAGCCATTTAATGCTAGTACAATGCATTAACACCTTTATAGGGGTTGGTTGGGCTCCCCCTTTCCTTAGGCCATCGGATGAGTGCTATGTAGACGGTTAAGATTAACTTAGCCCCCCTATGTATAAAGGTTGAGTAGGTCCTCCATTTCTGTGTTAGGCAAGAGTTGCTTTGAGAGTTATTGGCTAGACTTTACTTGACCACGAGTAAATCAAAGGTAGTCAGAGTGAGGGAAAAGTGTATGAACTCAAGAGAAAAGCGCCCTTGGTGTCTCTCTTTGAGTTGTGATCATAAGGTGTAGAGAGTTACTGATAACTCTTATTTTAAACATATTTCACATGGTGATTTTATAGTATTTCTCTTACATCTTTGGTTTTCTTTAAAGAAATTGATACTTAATTGAGTAAAATTTTGATTTCAAAGTTTGAATGTGTTCTTAGATTGAAAACAAAGAAAAGGAATCAAGTTTCGCTCAATTTAGAGTTCAAATGAATGAGTCATGAAGTTTTAAAGTTATACAGTCTAGGATATAGTCGTATCCCCAAGCTGTATCTATCTAGGTAAATTTGCCAAGGTTAGAAAGTTACACGACCTGGGGACATGACTGTGTCCCAAGCTGTGTCTAGTAACGAAAAAAAGAAACCTTACAATACATTATAAAAGGACATACTAGGGTTTCGCACACAACATTGGACACTCGAGAAGAGAAGAGACTTGAAGAGAAGGAGAGGAAAAAGGCGAAAGCAACACCCAACTTCAAGATTGAAGAGATTCATCAACAAAAAGGGTTTTTTCATGTTTTATTTATTGGTTTTGTTGGAACTCGTTTTTAGTTTCATTATGATAGCTTAAGGTTTATGTATTTAGGATTATGGAACCTAGGGTTTCATGTGACTATTAGATAGATTGATAATTTTGAATAAAGTTTCTATCTTTTCTTGATTCAATTATGTTATTTAATTGTTAATTGATATTTCTAGAGTATCAATCTATGATATTATACATGATGATACATGATGATTGAGAAATTACATGTATAATGAGATCTTGACATAATTGAAGAGAATTACATGTTTACTTAGAGATAAGGTACATGTTTCTTCTAGAAAGTTGTTTGTTTGTGTGGGAATTCATTATATATTAATGCGATTCTGAATTATATTACTAAGTGAAGAGATTCCGGTAAATAATTTAGGATTAGGGTTAATATACTTGAGAAAGGTATTAACTTTAATTGTGAATCCATCTGATCAAGAATAATAGAGATTGAATTGGAAACATTTTAAGCGGTCACATATTAAACACTAGGGAAAATAATTCCTAAATACATTATTTGCTTTCTTGAAGTCATTCTTAGTTTTATCGCTTTCTAAATTGCTTAATGAAGTCTCATAATTTGGTTAGTTTGTTAATTTTAGTATTTTTAATTAATTCAACCCTTCATAATTTTTCGGTTAGATAATAGAACTAAGGTTAATATTAGTACTCGAAGTCTCTGAGGGATCGACTTGGACTCACATCCACTATATTAAAATTGATAGGTGCACTTGCCTTATATCAAGTTTTTGGCACCGTTGCCGGGGATTTTCGATATTAAGAACACTAGTTGCTTTATTACTTTGACCATTTTATTTTTCTTTTGTTTTCATTGTTTATTTTTATTACTTAGAGTTGTAATTGATTCTGTATTTCTTGCCCTTGTAGTGCATGACCCAAAGCAACCCGGAAGATTTGGTAGAACTTGATCCTGAAATTAAGAGAACTACCCTTCAAAATTTGAGATTGTGACCTAGACAAATTGTGGCTACCATAGAAGATGAGTTAATCGTTGAGATTAAGGAAGAGGGTGAAGAGGCCAACACTCAATTCATTGAGCAAGAAGATCCACCACACATGGCTAACAATGGTAATGAAGCAAATTGGACTATGTCTGACTATTCAAGGCCTACACTTATTGGAGCTGCGAGGCCAACTGTCGTAGCTAATAACTTCCAAATTGCACCTAACATCTATACAAATGGTGCAACAATATGTTCAGTTTAACGGTCTCCAAGATGAAGATCCTAATGCCTACATCTCTAGCTTTCTAGAGATTTGTGATACATTTAAAATCAACGGAGCCACGAATGATGCCATCCGATTGCAGCTATTTCCTTTTTCCTTGAGGGGTAGAGCAACACAGTGGTTGAACTCTCTACCAAGAAATTCAATCACAACTTGGAATGAATTGATAGAGAAATTTTTGGAGAAGTATTTCCCACCTCCTCTTCAAGAAAAGAAGTCCAGTGTAGAAGAACTTCTTACAAAATATATTCAAGGCAATGAGGCTCACTTATCTAACATTGAATCATCGTTGAGGAATCAAGAGGCTTCTAATCGCAACCTTGAGAACCAAATTGGTCAACTTACAAAGCTAATCTCTAAAAGAATACAGGGAACACTCCCAGGGAATATCGAGGTCAATCCTAGGGAATATGTTAATGCTGTGACCTTGACAAGTGGTAGAAAACAGCAAGTGGAGAAGAAGGATGATGGGGAAGTAGTTGAGAAAGAAGTGGAAGTCAACCGTAAAGAAGATGCAAAGCCACTAAAATCAAAAGAAAGTATGGAACCACTGAAAGTGAATGAGTACAAGCCTCCCATCCCTTACCCGCAGTGCCTTAAGTAAAGTTATACTGATCAGAATAAGGAATTTGGTAAATTACTTGATATTTTCAAACAATTACACATTAACTTACCTCTTGTTAATATCATCTTGCAGATGCCAAAGTATGCGAAATTTCTAAACGATCTTCTATTGAATAAGAAGAAGTTGGAGGAGCTTACAACTGTCACATTAAACGAGGAATGCTTGGCACTTCTCCAGAAAAAGCTGCCACAAAAATTAAACGATCCAGGAAGTTTCACTATTCCTTGTATGCTTAGCAATTTGTTAGTAGATAATGCTTTGACAGACTTAGGAACCAATATAAATTTGATGCCGTATAAATTGTTCAAAAAGCTAGGGTTAGGAGAACCTAAACTAACGCGCATGAGTCTTCAATTAGCTGATAGGTCTATCACATACCCTAGAGGCATCATAAAGGATGTTTTAGTGCAAGTAGACAAATTCATCTTTCCCGTGGATTTCGTTATATTTGATATAGATGAATATATTGAGGTGCCAAACATTTTAGGTCGACCCTTCCTAGCTACTGCTAGGGCTGTTTTTAATGTTAGTGAGCATAAGTTGATATTACGGGTTGGGAATAATGAAATAGTTTTTAAAACTTCAGAGGCAACGAACAAATTTCTTGACCCAAAGAACATATGTCACAATGTTAATGCCACTAATGTCATTATATCTACATGTGTGCAGGAAATGCTTACCAAGGATTCCTTAAGCTATTGCTTACAAAAGGAAGATGAAAATTTGGTGATCAACCCCAATTGTGCAGGAATGGTAGCTCAAATAAAAGTTCATGAATCTATTATGGACAGGAAGGGGGTTGATCAACTCTATAAGTCAAAGGATCTTAGGTTAAAATCCTTCAAAGAAAAGTCACCAATTTTGGAACCAAAACTGTCAAGAAATCATTTGGAACATGCCTTTGTGGTGAAAAGTTCAAAACTTTCAATGACAACCGCATCTAAGCTAAAAGCGGACAAAATGAAAAAGTTTAGGCTACATGAATTTGATAAGTGGCATGATAAGGGGAGAAACTATGGAAGTTATGCACCAATGAAATGGAATTAGTAAGGTCGATGGCCTAAGGGTAAATTTACACTTGTATGGAGAGTTTGAAAGCGAGATATAGGAGGAGTCCTATCTCCACCTGGATGAAGAATCATGAATGATAAGATGTATCCCGTCGAGCTATTGACGTTAACTATAGCGCTTCTTGGGAGGCAACCCATGTCTAACTTTGCTCACACTTTAGTTCTTTTAGTTTATTCCATTTTATTTTTTTCTTTGATTTAGTTTTGCTTTGCTTCTTTTAGTCATAAGCTTTTCTTTTTAGTTTCATTTTTTTCTCTTTAGTTTTCTTTGTCTTATTTTTCTAATTTAAGTACTTTTATTTCTTTAAGTTTCTTTTATTTTTAAATTCATAAATTTAGGCTAGGCAAAAAAAAAAAAAAAAAACAGAACAAAAAGTTATACGGGCATAGGACATTGCCGTGTCCTAGCCCGTGTTCATCCAGGCCCCTTCAATGACCTGTCAGAACAAAAAGTTACACAGGCATAGGATACGGTTGTGTCCCTGCCCGTGTGCACCCAGTGATACGCCCGACAATAGAAAGTTACACTGGTGTGGGATACAGTTGTGTCCCAGCTCATGTGCGCCCAGTATTTATGCCAGAACACAGAAAGTTACACGGGTGTGGGACACGGTCGTGTCTCAGCCCGTATCTGCCTAAGTAAGGCACTGCCAACAAAGAGTTATACGGGTGTGGGATACGGTCGTATCCTAGCCCATGTCCGCCCAGCACCCACACAATTCAGCACACGCCTTACACAATACTATTAAAACATAAACACATACACAACTTCACTTCACCTTTCATTTTTTCTCCATCTTCTTCTCACATTCCATTTTTCATTAACTAACTTTTTCATCAAATCCAACACGATCCAAGTTGTCAATGGAAAATCGTGAAAAGTAGATCGTTTGAAGGAGGTCCAAATCTGTTACATCATCTTCTACTCATGAGGGCACTATTGTCGAGTTACTAACCACTCTTTCTCCACTCGAGTATCTGATGCTTAAAGGTAGGGAAGTATTAGTTTCTTTTTCAATACATGTATTTCCTTTTTCCTTATGATGATTTTTCTTGTTTCATATCTTGCTGTTATGCTTTCTTAGTCGTATATTGGGGACAATGTACGTTATTAAGTGTGGGGAAGGGATATATATAAATTTGTTACTGTTTAAGAGATCAATTATTCACATTTGACCCAATTAATTTTTAAATTAACTTGCAATAGGTGATTAACAAGTGTTGAGCTAAATCAACTGTGTCATCTTGATCATTATTGATCTTATTATACTTTACTGGAATTGATTAGTCAAATTTGTGGAGGGCAAAGTTACGAGTTATTTAGCTTGGGACTCTAAGACTTGAGATTGGAGCAACATCACTAGTCGAGAGTTAGTTATGGTTATTTTTAAATTTACTTTTATGTATACATTTCTCTTAGAAAATTTTTAGAGCACTCTAATTTTTAGCAAACAAACAAATGAAATTCTTCTTTTGAGAAACCTCTGAAAAATCACAATGATTGGAGGTCAAAAGTAATAACTAGTGTATGAATAGAAAAAATTGGTAAGGATTCATCTTGGTCTGTCAGAAGAGCAAGATTGAGTCCCAATGCCAATACTAATGAAAAAAAATTGGTATAGATCAGCCTTGGTCCGTCAGAAGAGTAAGATTCTTTCCCGCTATCAATATAAGGAATAAATTGGTATAGATCAGTTTTAGTCCGTCAGAAGAGCGAGATTCTTTCTCTCTAGCAACACAATTGTGCTTAAATAAAGTAAATTTAAAAGACCTCCAAACATAAGCATGAACTATGGCGCTTGGTGAGATGGAAGAGAGAACTGTATATACTTTAGTTAAATGGACAAAATTTTTATGACTCTTTCTCGATTGGCAAGATGTTAAATCCAATTTTTAGTTTAAGAATCCTTAGTTAAATGACTCGAGTAAACTTTGACTTTCATAGATTAACTAGTGAACTCTAGTATTAAGTATTGTTGGAGCATTTGAATATGGTCAGGTGAAATTATGACATTGTTTAGGGTGAAATTAGTTGACTTTATTATTGCAAGTTACTTGAGAATGATTTTCTTACTTTTCTACGAGTTAAGTGTATTCATTCACTGGTTTCCTAAATAGTGATAAATTTTGTTTAGCGTTTCTTGTCCCAAAAAATTTTTGTTTTGATTTATTTGCTTAAGGACAAGCAAATGCTCAAGTGTGGGGAAGTTTGATAACTCTTATTTTAAACATATTTCATATGGTGATTTTATAATATTTCCCTTACATCTTTGGTTTTCTTTAACAAAATTGATACTTAATTGAGTAAAATTTTGATTTCAAGGTTTGAATGTCTTCTTGGATTGAAAACGAAGAAAAGGAATCAAGTTTCACTTAATTTGGAGTTCAAATGAATGAGTTATGAAGTTTTGAAGTTACACAGTCTGGGACACAGTCGTATCCCCAAGCTGTGTCCATCCAGGAAAATTTGCCAAGGTCAGAAAGTTATACAACTGTGTCCCAGGCCGTGTCTAGTGACGAAAAAAAGAAACCTTACAATACATTATAAAAGGACATACTAGGGTTTCGCATACAACATTGGACACTCGAGAAGAGAAGAGACTTGAAGAGAAGGAGAGGAAAAAGGCGAAAGCAACACCCAACTTCAACATTAAAGAGATTCATCAACAAAAAGGGTTTTTTCATGTTTTATTTATTGGTTTTGTTGGAACTCGTTTTTAGTTTCATTATGATAGCTTAAGGTTCGTGTATTTAGGATTATGGAACCTAGGGTTTCATGTGACTATTAGATAGATTGATAATTTTGAATAAAGTTTCTATCTTTTCTTGATTCAATTATGTTATTTAATTGTTAATTGATATTTCTAGAGTATCAATCTATGATATTATACATGATGATTGAGAAATTACACGTATAATGAGATCCTGACATAATTGAAGAGAATTACATGTTTACTTAGAGATAAGATACATGTTTCTTCCAAAAAGTTGTTTGTTTATATGGGAATTCATTATACATTAGTGCGATTCTGAATTATATTACTAAGTGAAGAGATTCCGATAAATAATTTAGGATTAAGGTTAATATGCTTGAGAAAGGTATTAACTTTAATTGTGAATCCCTTCGGTCAAGAATAATAGAGATTGAATTGGAAACATTTTAAGCGGTCACATGTTAAACACTAGGGGAAATAATTCCTAAATACGTTATTTGCTTTCTTGAAGTCGTTCTTAGTTTTATCGCTTTCTAAATTGCTTAATCAAGTCTCATAATTAGGTTAGTTTGTTAATTTTAGTATTTTTAATTAATTTAACCCTTCATAATTTTTCGGTTAGATAATAGAGCTAAGGTTAATATTAGTACTCAAAGTCTCTAAAAGATCGACTCAGACTCACATCCGCTATATTAAAATTGATAGGTGCACTTGCCTTATATCAGTTACCCGGCCTCGAGGGTATGTCCTGAGTAGTAACTAAGAGTTTTACATGTATCTCTCGGTTAGTTGTCCATCCGAGCCATAGTCACCTATACAAGGGCGATACAATGGGTATACCTTCTTAGCATGTTGAGGTAGCTCCATCTTAAGGAGACTTATCCGCACAAGGTTGTAGATGGATCCTTTAAGTGCTCCCTCTAAAGTTCTTGTACAAGTAGGGGTCGCTATAGTGACTACGGTGGCAGAAGAGGCCTCTTTCCCCTCATTGATTTTTCGACTAGGGTAGCTCGAAGGAGCTTGTTAGGATGTCCTTGAGCTCTCTTTGCTACTCTACGGGTACCCAAATGGAGTGGCAATATCAATTTTTGCCAGCCTCTCGATGTTGCTTCCATGGTTGGTTAGCTCGTCTAGGTATAGTAAAGGCCTTCCTTTAGAGCCGTCGAAGCCCTTAGGGCTCGAAGCTTAACTTGGTTAAAACTTAGGAATGTAGTCATGTTTCTTCCAAGGGACCCTGTAGGCTGAATCAAAGTTAAGAGCAGTTCCTACTAGAGAATAGCTCAATGTGAGCAATTGAGTCAAAGTTAAGAGTAAACAAGAAGACATTTTCTTGTATAGTAAGGTAGAAATGGCCTTCTTACCCTTGTAATTTTTCTTTAGTGTTGTATGTACTCAAGGTCAGGATGCCGACTTAGAAAGCCTTGTAATCCTTTCTTAATTAATGGAGTTTTTGTTTTTGTATATCCTTACTTATGTATTTTTGCTTGGCTTACTCTTTCTTTTTCCCTTTTACTTATTAATGTGCTTTAGCACTCAAGAGTAACAAGAGGACCCATGATGGGGGTTACAAGTAGTTACAATGTTAGCAAAGATACTAACTTAAGTATGTGCCTTGAGGATGGAAATCAACCCGAAGTGGAGAGCATGACATTGATCACTGCTTGGGAGTAAGGAGTACCCCACGACTTTATTATAGTTACTAACTTAGGGGAATGCTCAAGGATGAGAGTCAATCAAAGGTTAAGAGTGCAGTAGAGACCATTACTTAGGAATGGGGAGTAGCTTACAATGTTATTGTGGTCAATAACTTAGACGAGTACTTGAAGATGAAAATTGACCTAAGGTTGAGAATGTAGTGGGAACCATTACTTGACTACTAGTTCATGGCCCCGGGGTGTTAACATAAGTATTAATGTGGGGCGTGCACTTGAGGATGGAAATCAACCTTAGGTCATGGCTCAACATGAGTTAGAGATATGAAAAAATGGCATGGACAAGTGCAAGGAACTCATTGTTTCCTTAATCCTTGCCATGGTTATAGATATTTCTGTGCATGTTACAATACTTAGTGGAAATACGGTCTTAGATTGTTAGCATTCCACACTTTAGGAATGGGTTGTTTGCCTAAGGTTTCCAATTTATAAGCTTCTTTCCCTACGTCCCTTATTACCAGTACCAAATCTTCCCAATTGGGGTTGAGCTTGCCTTATCCTTCAACTAACCTGGTAGCCCTTAACTTTCTACATACTAGGTTTCCAAGGCGAAAATCATTATTCTTCACATTCCAGTTGTAGTATTGGGCCACTCGGTACTGGTACATTACTATTCAAATAGTATTGAGGCTCACTTAGAGGGCTATGTGGTTGGTGTTAGTGTTGAAGTATTAGACCCTACTAATAGGCAGCTCTAGCTCAATTGGGAGGATGACTTCTATCTCGAATGTGAGATGGAAAAGAGTTTCCCCAGTAGAAGTCCTATACATCATATAATATCCCCAAAGTATGTTAGGGAGTTCATGGACCCATTTACCCTTAGCTCACTCCACCATTTTCTTGAGGCAGTCAAGGATAATCTTGTTGATCACCTCAACTTAGCCATTGGTCTAGGGGTAAGTGACTAAGTTGTAGCGGAGTCTAATGCCATGCTTATTGCAGATTCCTTAAACCTATTGCTATTAGATTGTCTTCCATTGTTGGTAATCAAGCTATATGGTACTCTAAAGTGGGAGATTATGAGGGTGAGTACAAATCCTTTTGCAACTTAGGTTGTGATAGTTGCTACAGCTAATGATTCTTTCCATTTGGTGAAGTAATCAACTACCGCTAAGATAAATTGTTGACTTGATGATGCCTATTGGAAAGCTCCAAAGATGTTTAATCCCTACTAGGCAAATGGCTACAAGCTCATCAAAAGGTATAGTTTTGAGCTTACGGCATAGGTGACCAAGGCATGCTTTTAGCATTAGTGGCATCTTTGAACTAGGGCCTTAGCGTCTTCATTCATGGTCAGCCAATAATAGCCTAGTTACAAGGCTCAAATGTATAGAGCTTGAGATTAGATGTGATTGCTACATACCCTCACATGAAGCTCCTCAAGGACATAGGTACCTTCTTCCTTTCCGAGACATCTCATCATGGGGATGCTCTGTTCTCACTACTATAACACATCATCAATCAAGGTATAGTTAGTTGAGGTGTAGACTAGCTTCTTTGCTTCAATCTAATCATCAGGTAACACTCATGTCTTTAAGTGTTCCATAACGTAGTCCATCTAGTAGGGCTCTGGATCCGCTAGTCATATCTCAAGGACTTCTTATTCTTACATTTTTGTGCTCTATTTAGGGAGATATTGTGTGAAGAGTGGTTTATCATCATTGTATTATGTAGGGATGATGGATGAAGCTAACTTAGATAGCTTATCTATTTTTGCATTTTCTATCTTGTTGACCTTCCATAAGGTGAACATCATAAGCAAGCCTTGGACTATCTACAAATACTTTATCATCGTTTCCTCTTTAGTCTCATACTCCCCTTTCACCTACTAGACCACCAGCATGGAGTCTGAATAGATGTCCAACTTTTCAGCTTCAATGCCTTTAGTAATCCTTAGACCAGTGATGAGTACTCGTACTTAGACTCATTGTTGCTTGCTGGGAAACCAAACTTTTACCTTCGTGTTGTGCAGGCCTTATTGTGTTATATTGGTCCTATTCCCCCCTTTAGCAGAAGAGTCATCAACATAGAGGGTCTATACTAGTATGTCAACCTTTAGTTGCAACTCATCCACTCTAATGTATTCCGTTATAAAATTAGCAAGAACTTATGCCTTGATTGCTTATGTATGGCGAAATTAGACTTCATGGGCTCTATGTTCAAGGGAGTATTTCATCATTCGGCCTAAGGCATCAAGCTTTTGAAGGATAGCCCTGAATGGTTAGTTGGTTAGCACAATGGTCAAGTAAGACTAGAATTAGGGTATGAGCTTTCATGCAATGATGACTACTACTAAGGCAAATTTCTCGACCTTAGTGTACCTAATCTTCGGCCTTTGTAGGACATGGCTAATGTAGTATATGGGCTTGTATTCTCATCCATCGACTCGGATTTTTATTGATGACAATGCTTTGTTACTGACGGTAAGGTAGAAGTATAGCTGTTCGCTAGGTATGGGCTTAAAAAGCACTAGTAAGCTCTCTAAGAAATCCTTCAAGTTATCAAAGGCTCTTTGACATGTGGTCATCCATTTGAACTCGGAAGGGTTCCTTAGAAATTTAAAGAATTCTAACCACTTGCCGACGCTTCTTGACACAAATCTGTTTAGGGTAGCAATTCTTCTAGTTTGGCAATGTACCTCCTTTATGGTTTTAAGGGCCTACATGTCCTGAACTACTTTAATCTTGTTTGGATTGGTTTCGACTCCTCATTCTATGACCATGAAACCGAAGAACACATTTATGGGGGTTCAACTTCATTTGGTAGTGACAATGTGTCGGGAATGTTTCTTGGAGGTCTTTAATATGGCCTTTCCTATCTTTGCTCTTCATGATCATGTCATCTATGTAGACTTCGTTGTTCCTATTAATTTGTGGCTTAAATATAGATGTAACAAGCTTTTGATACATCGTGCTAATGTTCTTTAAGCCAAAAGGCAAAATCATATAATCGTAGGTTCTAAAGTCTATGACTAATGAGATGTGTACCTCATCTTCAAGAGCCATCTAGATTTAGTTATATCCCAAGTAGGTAGCTATGAAGTTAAGTAGTACATGTTCAAACATCGAATTGACAAACTAGTAGATATATTAGAGAGGAAAGCAGTCTTTAGGGTTAGCATTGTTGAGATCAATGTAGTTCAAACATTTGCTATTTGCTATTGGCCTTCTTCACCAAAACGGTGTTCGCAAGCTAGGTTTGGTATTTCTCTTGCCTTATGAAGCCAACTTGTAATAGTTTCAGCACTTCTTGCTCAATTGCAATATAGTGCTCCAAGAAAAATGTCTCTTCTTCTACTTAACTACTCATATAATAAGATCAACATTGAAGCGAGGATTGGCTTCGGGTATGTTGGTGATCTTCTTAGGCATGCCTTCCCAGGTGAACACAAATACGTCCATATTTTGTTTGAGAAATTCTATGATCTCGGCTTTTTTGTTGTTAGGCAACTCTATCACAATTATTGTAGTCATTTTCGATGCGCTTGTGGGCTTGATTTCTTCCATTTTCTTGGCTGGCTCCCCTACGATGTTAGGTGATGTGTACGATTTCTTTTAAAAATAAGTTTTCAATAAAAAAGACTCCAGCAAGTGAACTAGGTTGTACACTACAATAGAAACAACTGGTGTGACCAGGTCATCCTTAGGGACGAGAAACTAAGTACAAGATTATTTCAATTTTTCTCTTAGCTAGGTGATCAAGACAAAATGATTAATAAATTTAAATAAAAGGAACTAGTTGACAACGAATGCAAATTAACTAAACTTATGAAATTAAAAATAAAATACTAATGTCACAAGGAAAGAATTCACTAATAATAACATGAGATTTTAGCTATAGCACAAATTAATTGGCTTTTAAACAAATTCACAAAAACTCACTTCCATTTCGAGTTAATATTGTCCTAATTATAGGAGAAACACCCCTTTCAAATGGCTTATCTATTATTCTTAGTTAAGTAATAAATTCTTGTAACCCTTAGAAAATCGATAGTCCGAACTCTAATTTAAGTTCGAGTGTCCTAAACTGTGTAATGAGTTGATAAGGCTAATAACAATAAAAGATTATAAAACTTAATAAATCAAATATAACACAGATAATAAAACCTTAGAAATTGATCAAAACCTTAAATCACATACTAAAACCCTAAATTTGATTTATGCACTATCAATCAAAATTGAACCCAAATACGATCGAAACCTTAAAACTATAACTTTAAGCCTATAAAATAGTTAAATATTACCTAATAGTGATATAATTGTAATCGATTGCAATTATTGACTAAATCGCTCAATCGCATAAAATTTTAATGAAATCGTTATAATAACTTGTAAAAATTATAATTGTAACGAGTACCAATTAAATTGATAAATTTTCACAAAATTCAAAAATTAATTTATGATGATTATTTTTATGATTTTTCGGTTTAGAAAAATTACAAATATTTATTTTTAATTTTTATTTTCTCCCTTTTTCTTTCTTTCTTTTTCTCTTTTCTTCCTTCTCCTAATATTTTTTTGTTGCACGTTCAGGAAATGAGAAACAAAACAGCAGCCTACGTGCTCAATTAAAATGCCAAGTGTTGAGTGTATAAAAGAAAAAAAAAAAATAGATATGATGACCTTGTCTTATCCCCATTAATGTAATGATTAGGATAGGATTTTATTTTTATTTTCTTTTCTCCCTTAATTGCTGATCACGTGAACATAAAAGGAAGAAGGAAATCTAGAAAAACAAAAAGAAATCAAACCAAACAAAAGAAAGAAAAAAATTTTGGAAGTTACAAACACCAAACCATGAAAAGCTAAGAAGAAAGAAGAAGAAGGAGGAGGAGGAGGAGGAGGAGGAAGAAAAGAAGAAGAAGAAGGAAGAGGAGGAAGAAAAGAAGAAGAAAAAAATCAAATATAATAAGTAAGTAAAATTATTTTAGTAGTATATATGTATATATTATGTAGTATGTACATGTATATATTAAGTATTTGTATTGTATTTTATTAAATATTTCATTATCTATACATGTATGTATGCATAATTAACTAATTTAAGATATATATGTATGTATAAAGATATGTATGTAGACATGTATGTATATAAGTATAATATACAGTATATGAGTATACATATGTATATAAATAAAAATACATGAATATATGTAAGTGTGGTCATGACCCTAAATGGGGCCTAGTAGGATTACCTAAAATTTTCATAACATGTGTGTACCCATAATATGAAAATCTCCTTGCAAATTAGAGATTGCAAGACTCTAAATGATTAATTACTAAGGTTACTGATTTTTAAGTAAATAATTTACTGTAAAATACAAAGATAAATAACTATAGGTGTCCGATATCTTACAGTTCCTCAGAACCGCAGAGAATCAGTATCCCCTACCAAATAATAAGATAAAATATAGAAATATTACAAAAGAAATACAAGAAAAATTAAATTATCAATAAAGGTTGTTTATATATCATCTAAAGAGTACTCAGCTATTCCTAATACTAAAATACGTATCTTCATCTCATACTTGGCACTCAAGATTTATTCCAATCCTAATGTAAGTAAACCTGCAAGAGAAACTATGAAGGAGTGAGCATATAATAGCTCAGTGAGTTCGTTTCTCACCCCCACCATTCAAGCAAGTTATCACACATTATTATTACACATACAAGCAAGCTATCTACATACAAAATGAATGCAGGCGCGATAAATGCAAGCAACATAACCATAAGAGTTTGAAACTATGGAAGGTGTAGAATTACATCGTTTACATTTCGATTATCCCCTGTACTTACCTGCACAGGGCACCTCAGCTTACCCGCATGAGGTTACCTAAGGGCCTCACCCCACTAAGCGACACTCGACTATTACCCTAGTCGAGAAAAGAGTTTCAATTCAAATAAGGGGATTCTAAACTAGGAGTATCCACCCTCCAAGGCCCATCGGGCACAAACTTACGAGTCCATCTCGTAAGCCAAAATTAACCAAGGCCTTACAGGCACAATAAAGCGAATCCTCTTGCTATCAAGTGGAGAACTCATGCTAACTTTTCCTTAATGATAAAATATCATTTCTGGCACTGCGGCTCTTATCAAAATCGTACAAAATACATTTAAGATTAGGAAAACTTTTTCCAAAAATACCCTTTTCAACATTTTGCAAAGCTAGTACTCTTCATCCATACATTTACTAAGTCATAGACATGCAACGAATAGAACCAGTTATTTAGGTCAAATATTTATATTTATCAATTTAAAAAAAAATGATCACACAAATGATGGTATATGAGCAGAATAGTCATTCAAACATATAAACAACAGCAAACAGCAAAACATCATACAAGTAACACGCACAAGCAAGTAGCAGGTGATTAAAACTCTTTTACTTGGATTAGTGCTCATTCTCCAAGCTTTGGGGTTTCCAAAACTCGATATTGAATGCCTAAATCAAAATAGTAAAACTTATAAGTATTTTGAAAAGTCAGACTCCTTAGTTAACTAAAAGTCTACTATAATTTATCTAGTTCCCTAATATATCTCAAGTCTTATATTTATAGGATTTATCATACTCAATAGGGTTAATAGTAACTATTTTCTTATATTTGTAAGTTATGAGATTTCATTTATGTATTTTGTAACTTTTTCATTCTAATTCCAATATTTGCGAACTTATAGTCGTTTTTTATCGTTTTCGGACGTATGTTCACACGGTGATGTCCATTTTAGATGTTGTGACTCGTAATTTAAATTGTGATATAAAAATATCACCAAAATTTATTATTTTAGTTTAAAAATTATAAAATACTAATTTTAGCTTTTTCTAAATATATTTATGATTTAATAATTACTTAAACCATATAATTGATATTTTTATTATTTTAAGCATATTTTTCCTATTTTTGAGATTTTTAGCTTTATTATGATTATATTATTATTATGACCTTTATTATTTTTATTATTTCTC
>JAMXBB010000008.1:17689105-17722193 GCA_024138015.1 Lumnitzera littorea
TTTACTAAATAAAATAAATTCATAAATATGTAAGGAGTAGATATATATATATATATATTACCGTAAATTAGGGATTACGAATTAAAGTAAATTATAAAATTAATCAAATATAGTATAAGTACATAAATATATATATATGTAAATCGTAAAATATAAATGAATAATAAGAAAATAAGAAATAATAAAAATAATAGCAACAACAATAATAATAATAATTGTAATAAGACTAAAATCTCAAAAATAGGAAAAATATGCTTAAAATAATAAAAATATCAATTATATGATTTAAATAATATTAAATTATAAATATATTAAGAAAAAAATAATATTAATATTTTATAATTTTTAAATTAAAATAATAAATTTTGTGATATTTTTATATCACAATTCAAACTGTAAGTCACAACATCCAAAACGAACCTCGCTACGAGAAAATACGCTCGAAAATGATCAAAATAGACTATAAGTTCATAACGATCCAAACTAAAACGAAAAAGTTATATGTAATTCAATAAAAAGCCCGAATTGACAACTTCGCGTAACTAGGTGAAGCAAATTTACAGATTACAATACTAGTTTAGCTTTAAATTCTCAAACTTATAAATTTTTATTATTCTTAGGTAATTTTAACATTGACCCTGAGTTATTACCAGATTACTACGACCCTTAAGTCAACTATGGCCGAGTGAGTTTTCCTAATGATTATATACTTGTTTGCGTTTGTAGTTAGTGAATACAAGTTATGATCAATAAATGAATGTTGTATGGGGTTAAGCTATGCTTGTGTATGATAATTGATTGATAATGGTGAATTTACTTTAATTGCAATAATGCATTGATTGTTGCATAGTATATTCACTAAGAATTGATTATTTGTAACTTTGAACGATCACTGAATAATAAAACCTAATTTTACTCAACTAGAAAAAGTTAACTTGAAACATGCATAATCATGCACTGCATAACTAATTCTAACAGTCACATTACACGGAAATAGTGAGAGGCCATACATGGGTTGATTATTGATTCTTATAGATTTCATACTGTACATATGTGCGATATGACCTTACCTTGGTGTACAAGATTACTAGGTATTAGAGGCACCAACCACTTGGTTAAGGGTCGAGTCTAAAGGCCTTCATTTAAAGGTGAGTGAGGGCTGCATAAACCTACTCACAATCATATGTAGAACTCGTTTTGATAAAACTGATAATGGATATACCATTACATTTTAAATACAAAATGCGGAGTTTCATTATGAGATAAGTTCGAATATGATACCCGAATTTAACTGTACCGATGTATGTCCAACCCTGACTTCAGAGGGCATTAAATTTGAGTTGCATGTAGTACCTGATCACCTACATGTATTTGTTTGGTATACTGATTGTTATGCATTCATTTGATTGAACTTAATTATTGTATAACTTGATTGTTGTATAGTTGAAAGGATTATCTCACTAAGTTAGTTAGCTTATACCCTTGTAATCTTCTTTCGTAGGCAGAGTTATTCATGGAGACGGGCTATCGCATGCTTAAGGTTAGTGTTCTACATGAGGTCAATGTGGAAGCAGGACGTGATTAAAGAGTACTTATGATAGCTTATAGAGTTGATTATGTAATTGAGTGATACTAGTTTGACTTAAGGCATGTTTTAGATTTCTTATCTGTAAATTATTATATAAATAGATTATGTGTTATGTTTTTATATTTAATTATTGTTATTATGAAATGATATTACTTATGCTTGTGCACTCTTGGTTGTTAGTTATAGCTGTAACCTTGTGTATCATATAAAAGGATCATCGATTATAAGGGAATTCAATCTGCAATAGCTCCCTTGGATTGTGATAATTCCTCTCACAAATATTACTACCTTAATTGATACCAAAAGTCATGCGCATGTTTATGTCATAAAATTTAACACCAATTGCATTAAGTATGTGAATCGTAAAATGAATCTAAAGCACATATATCCATGCACAATTAAATTGATTTTAGTCTGAATTCATACAAACTATCTATTCCCTTTTAAGTTTTTCAAGTTCTATTCATAAAAATATTGTTGGCTAAGTAATAGAATCATGAATCATGAAAACGGGATGATGAAAAATCGCAATTGATTAAATACTAACATATAATAAAATCATACTTGAATTATATCATTAGGTAATGTGAAAATCCCATTAAATATAATTTAGGTCAAGACAAAAATAAAAATTACACAAAAGAATTCATAAAACATGATAAATGTTAAGAGCAAAAATGACTAAAAAACCCAATTATAATTCTTAGAGTACAAATTTGATTTCCAATCTAGTCTTTCGCTGAATCTTTTGTGCCTTTGTAACTAACCCTAGAATTTTGTCTCTATCTCTCTATGTGTGGCTCCGGAAACTAAAAGAATAATACAAAGTGCTCCCGCGGCTACGAAGCAAGACTCCCTAAATTTTTTTTCCTCTCTGATGTACGGCGTGAATTTATATCCTTACAATGCGCCAACTCCTATTTCTTTTCTTTTCTTTTTCCTACTTTCCTAAAACCCCTTCAACGTGCCATATGCAACTTTCCTTTTCTATAACTTTGGATTCATTTAGTTTTTTATCTTTTAAATTACCTTAAGCAAACGTTCAGCATGTCAATGGATCCATGCATAGCTATTCTCAGACTGTGGCTTTCCTTACCAGGCACGTAGTGATCGCCAACCAAACATGGACTTCAATTTAGCATCCCGTAGACGGACATCTCTCTAAAATTCCAATGTGACCTAGCTTCAATTGATTTTTTATCAACTTTTGCATGTGCTAACGAATGGACTTCATAATGTGAGCTGTAGGAATTCATACATGGCCAAAACCCGATGGGATGACGTGAGAAGAATGGGCCATTTTCCAACTTTAGGTCCAAGTTCTATGTAAGACTTTCACTTAAATTACCATTACCTTTTAGGGATATTTTTTCGATCCACACATTTTTTCTATCAGAAAGATAAAAATATCCATATAAGTATAGCATAAAGTTGGGATAAAAATGTATAAAATTTATACTTATCAACTACCCCTAACTTTAAAATTTTCTTATCCTCAACCAAAGTATATATCATGAAAGATAATTAACGACAAGCACTACTATACTAATTACATTGTTACATGAAAAATCAACCATAGATTGCACATATATTCTATTCAACGCTTAAGAGATATGTCTCTCCTATCAATTTGCATTCAATTTAATCAAATTCAGGTTCTTTTAACTTTTAATTCCACACATTCACTCAATCACATTTTATATGCACAATATTAGAGTTTGATAGTTAATCTCTATGAGATAAAGTTTTACCATATCATTTAAACAAAGATTTAAAAAGTTAAAATCAAGTATAATATCAACTAATAAAGCGAGGGTCACTCATATCTTGTTCACTTAACTAAATTGTATATACTCTCCTTTTCTATCTCTCCAAGCATCATAATTCAAAGTAAATATATATTACATCTACCTATCTTCTGATCATCCCTTTAGTATTGATTTTCATTTGAGGATTTATTTTATTCTTTTTTTTTTCTCTTCTTTTTTTTCTATTTTGGGTTAGAGTAGTTTCATCAATCAATAAATCCCTAACTAAACGACCTTAGGCTACTAGGCTTTAAGATTCCCCTTCGAACCATCTACTTACTTCATTATTTATTTAAGCACAATTATTTTAATTGATTCAATTGGCAACAGAATTCAAACCTTGCTCTTTTGACAGACCAAACCGAATCCATACCAACTTATTGTCACATCAATAGCAAGAAAGAACTTTGCTCTTCTAAGGGACAAAGGTCAATCCTTACCAATGTATCCAATTTATTTACCACTTTTCTTTTTTCTTCTTTAATCTCTAACTATTTTGATTTTCATAGGATTTTCAAGAAACAACTTTCACTTATTCATTTACTATGAATTATATGGCTCTAAAAACTTATAAAGGATGAGTATACATCAAAGTAAGCTTGAAATTACAACCATCTAACTCCTAATCAGTGACTTTGCCTAAATTTCGAGTCTCGAATCAAAATTTAAATAACACGTAACTAAACCTAACTCAAATTTCATAATTCAACTCTAGTCAAGTGCTAAAAGTTCATAAGTGATCAAATATAATTAAGTGCAAAATTTGAAAAAAATTAACCAAAAAGTTGCTTTTCTATAAAAATGCAAATTGATTTTAAGATGTGTATGTGCAATAAAATGGTATTTTATGTTACCCTTAATCAATGACATTGCCTTATTTCTAAGTCTCAAATCAAAGTTTAAAGAACATGTAACTAAACCTAACACAAATTTCATAATTCAACTCTAATCAAGTGCTAAAAGTTCATAAGTGATCAAATATAATTAAGTGTAAAGATTGAAAAAATTTAACCAAAAAGTTGCTTTTGTATAAAAATACAAATTGATTTTAAGATATATATGTACAATAAAATGGTATTTCATGTAACAATGGAAATTTGAGTACAAGATTATCCAATAATAGCTCATAAGGTAACAAAAAATATAACAGCTAATCAACATCAAGAATATGACACTTCAATTCATCTCTATGACCTCATCTTTAGAAAAAATATCTCACCCCTAACTTTAGGAGAAACAATGTTCTCATTGTTAAACAAAATAAAAGCATAAAGAAAGGTAAGAAACGAGACTCCCCTTAGGTGATGAGCTTCTTGCTAGTTAAATTGCCCTACCTACCATAAACATGATCTTACTATCCTTTGCCAAATAAAATCCTATAGCCTGCATACTCGATAGAGAGATCAAAGACACTAAAGATAATAGAAAATGAAAAAAAAAATGCAAAATAAATAGAAAAGTAAAGAGATAGTAGGCTACACCCCCCCTCCCATCGAGTGCTTGTTTTAAAGTCTTTAGCTCAACTTTCTTTCCTACTCAAGTTAGGTCACTTAGACCCACCACTAGCTGCTTCTTACCAAAATTCTCTCTCTCGTAATAATGTTTCAACAAATGCCTATTGACTTGAAAAGGGGCCCCTATATCTGCCTTAATCTCAACAGCTCCATAGGGGAAAACTTTGGTCACCTCAAATGGTCCTAACCACCGAGACCTTAATTTACCACAAAACAATTTCAACCAAGAGTTATATATCAACACCTTCTATCCAATCTAAAACTCTCAATGAAGAATATTCCTATCATGCCACCTTTAGTCTTTCCATTATAGATACTAACATTCTAAAATACTTCATTTCGAAACTCCTCTAACTCAATGAGTTAGAGTAATTGGTGGCAAGATGTAGCATCTCTATAAAAGTTCAGAAATTTTACGGCCTAATAAGCATTGCACTCTAACTTTACAGGGAGATGACACACTTTATTGAATACCATCTTATATGGGGACTCGCTGATTGAATTTTTGTAAGTGGTCTAGTATGCCTAAAGAGCATCATCAAGCTTAAGCAACCAGTGCTTACATGATACACTAACTATTTTCTCTAGAATTTGCTTTAGCTTCCTATTAGAAAGCTCAACTTGACCACTTAATTGAGGGTGATAAGGTGTTACCACCTTATACTTCACTCATATTTAGCAAGAAAATTATCAAATTGCTTGTTACAGAAGTGAGTCCCTCTACCACTAATGACAGCGTGTAGTGTCCTAAACCTAGTGAAAATGTTCTTTTTCAAGAACTTAAGTATACCTCGAGAATCATTGGTTAGGAGAGCAATAGCTTTAACCCATTTTGACACATAATCAAATACAACCAGGATGTATTTATTAAAAAAAGAAGTAAGGAATGATCCCATGAAATCAATCCCCCATACGTCGAACAATTCAATCACCTAGATTCCACTTTTTAGCATCCGGGTGAGGGCAGGCTAACATAAATGCCCTATAATGCCTAGATAGGGTGGGCTAATAAAATCTACACTGTAAAACCTTAGTTACGATCCTCTTAGCACCAAAATGATTGCCAACCTCTCTAGAATGGCAATGATGAAGAATGTCAAGGTACTCACACTTAGTAACACATCACCTGATTACTTAGTCTACATAAGTCTTGAAAAGGTATGACTCATCCCAAAAGTAATATCAAATATCAGGCAATAATTTCTTCTTCTAGTGATAAGAACTTCCATAGGGCAATATGCCACTAACCAAGTGATTAACATTATCAGCATACTAAGGTGGATCTTTCAAAGACACTACGTATAGGTAATCGTTGAGGAACACTTCATTGATGGGTAACTCATCTTTCCCATTCACCTCAAAAGATGGTTAGTGACCAAATTTTTAGTGCTCTTCTTATCTCAAATCTCAAGATCGAACTCCTATAATAGCAAAATCTACCTAATTAATCTTACCTTTGCATCCACCTTTGCTAATAAGTACTTTAATGCTGAGTGCCTAGTAAACACAATCACATTAGACCTTATAAGATAGGATCTAAATTTATCAAAAGCAAATACTACTGTAAGAATCTCCTTTTCTATAGTAGCATAATTTGATCGTGCATCATTAACCATCTTATTGGCATAGTGTATCATCTACAACACTCTATCCCTCCTCTAACCTAACATAGCACCCACTGCCACATCATTAGCATCACACATGAGCTCAAAAGGCAACTCCCAATCATTTAGTTCATGGACATTCATCTCCTCAAAGTCTTTTGGTGACTATTTTGGGGATAAGTCATCAATTGGTTTGCTTATCACCATATGCTTGCCTTGAGTGTATGTTTTGCTACGATTGTGATTCAACCGATTGTGCAAGTCCTAGAAAGCTTATGCTAAGTCTGGTCACATGAATGCGCTAGGTGTATAGTTCATAAGTCATGATTTTTACTTGCATCTCAAGAGGAATTGACAGTTGCGTCCTTGTTGGAAATTTGTAGGATGGATTTTTAAGCATCATAACATCTTTTTGCAGGGTTACATTTGACTCCTGGGTCCTATTTTCTTCTAACATTTATTAAACAAGGAGTCTAAGTTGTTAGACCTCAAAAGTTTGAGTTTTTATGGGTAGGGGTGTTACATTGCTACCATCTAGCTACAACGTATTAGCATTGCCTAAATGTGAGGCACGTGGGTTGTTGTTTTTGCTTCTAGCCATCTTATATGTAGTGGCCTAAAATAGTGGGTGTCAAGATGTTGGTGTTTAGACCAACTTCAATAAGTGTTGTTAAATGAATCCTAATAGTGATCTGACTCGTTGGCTTCCTTTCTCTCGACAACCTATTAGAAAGCCCCTTTTAGGTAGATATATGATGGCCTTCTAATGCTCAAGTCAACAAAGAAGATAAAGATAGAAAGGAAACCAATGTAGTCGAACATTAAAATCCCTTATGGGAAGTGCATGCCAGTCATGAGTGTATGGAGGAGTGTTCTTAGTCTGAAGGTAAAAGAATTAGGATCTCTATTCATAATTGTTATCTCCCCTTCGCTATTTATTTTGATGTTAAGTATGACTACCCAGACGCATTTTAATTTAGGATTTGTCTGTATTAGTAGTTAGCAGGAGGGATATGCTCTGTAGGATTGATAAGGTAGCTCATGGAGTTGGTTGGCCATGACTGCATTGGCAGCTACGTCTATGAATGGAAGGTTTAGCATCCTCAGGGTATGTAGAGTAGATCAATTGTACTATGGACATTAGATGGCAATTAATGAGCTGGGAGTAGAGCACTGAGTAAAGGGATTGAGGATTCGAGTCTGGTGGATTGAGTGCCTTGTTGACAACAAATCGGGCTTCAAGGGGCTTACGTGGTTAAGGGTATCTTTGCTTACTGAGCTCAGGTAGATGAGAGGAGGACTCCTCGCACTCCGAGCTCAATTGGTTTGTTGCTATAATCCTTATGCTTCAGGATGGGAGTAGAATCCAAGTAGGCCAGGAGACATGGAAGGTAAGAGGAAAGGAAAAGGGGAACAGTCCCTTATAAGGCTAATGGGACTTTACCAAAACTAGGCATTAGGCCAAGCAAGAATTAGGCATCAACATATATCATTTCATTCCATTTTATTTTGTGAAAGTCAAAAGAATAAACTTACTCAAATCATAATTTTAATGTAATAACCTATTAATAATCACTTAGCTTTTACTACTATATAACCCGTAAGATATTAAAATTGTTATAAATCTCATAATACATATTAAATTAAATTCAAGGTTGTTAATTCAATGCGGAGTCAATTATTAGTCATAACATAATGTTTCCTATGTAATTGCATCTTTTCTATATCCATGAAAAAATGGGTTAATCCCATTACTATGCAAAAAAATTATCAATTATTAACAAGAGTGCAACTAATTGTAGAGGATGTAAGAAAATTGGGGTACAAAAGAGAATTATGTAGTGTATTAAAGATATGAACTGTATAAGTGTACGTGTATGTGTATGTATACATACATGGTCCTTGACATCAAACATAGTTGTAAACCACTTTGTTGTAATTAAAATAAATATCTTCTAACTTCTAATTGTCATTAACTAACTCTAATACCCCCCATACCCTATGGTTTAAGCATATATATTATGAATGCCTAGCTTGAAAATTGAATCCTTGAACAAAGAAACAAAAAGAGCCTTCATGAAAGCATCTGCCAACCAATGATGAGAAGAAATAGGAAGACGAGTAACAACATTAACTTGTAACTTCTCACACACTACATGACAATTAAGCTTGATATGTTTAGTGTGCTAGTGAAAAACAAGATTATGAGCCAAATAAAGGACAAATTGATTGTCACAAGAAAGAAGAGTTGGAACATCATGAGAACAACCAAGATCATGAAGCAAATATAATGGTCACTAAAGCTTACAAAGAGTAGTAGCAAGTGTTTGATACTTAGCCTTAGAAAAAGAAGGAGAAACACTAGATTGCTTCTTTAACATCCAAGAAACAAGTGAATCACCATGAAATATACAACAACTTATAGCAGAGTGCTTAATGTCTTGACAAGTAACCCAATCTAAGCAATACTTCTTTTGGCAAAAATTAATTCCTTAACTATTGCGAGCAACCTGCAAACCCAAAAAATATTTGAGCTTATGAAGGTCTTTAATCTTAAAAGCTTTATGAAGGTAAAGCTTGATTGTCTTAATAATAGTAATAGAGTTACTTTCCAAGATAAGATCATCTACATAAGCCAACAAAATAAGAAAATGATCAAAAGCCCTCTTTAAGAAAAGACTATAATTAGTAGTATACTAAGCGAAACCATAATCAAGCAAAGCTTGTGTGAGTTTAGCATTCCATTACCTACTAGCTTGCTTAAGGCAATAGAAAGATTTAAGCAACTTACAAACCTTAGAATCCCCTTGTGATACGCCACACCCCTTGAAAATTAAGATGTAAAGAGAAACGCATGAACAACAATGAATGTAAAATAAGTAAAACAAATGATCAACTTTGAGGATATGACATACTAGGGAACTATCGGGGACTCATGGCTCAACTCCATATGATGCATGAGCTGGTTCAATGAGATTACTCGCTACTTAGCCTTGCTTAAGGTTTATGCTAAGAGTAAAAGAGGGAAGTAAGCACACTTAGCTCACAAAAGGGGAAGTATATTCAATATTAGATGTTTATCTGATGTGGTTACCTTTACAATAGGTATTTATACTCAAAATATTAAGATAAAAACTATAAACGGAAATGAATAAAAAGAGTAAAGTCCTAAAGAAGTAATGTATAGAGAATGGAAAATGACATAAAGAGAAAATCAAGAAAGACGTCCATCTTGTATTGAGAATTCTATCATATGATTGCTTGCTGATTGCTTGGACACGTGGCTTTCTATGGATAGGTGACTTTTCTGGTAGAAGCAAACAAACTGTATGATTAGGTTAGTGATTTTCGAGCAGACCTAGGGGTCTTTCCAAGAAGTCATAGGGGCGAATATGCACTAGAGGTCCTCGATACCAATATTGCTGAGCTGGAGGTCAACTTGGTCATGATCACGCAAATGTGTGAAGGGTCAAACTATCAAAGTAGTTCATTTTCAAGTCGATTGTACAGTTGGCCGGGTGGTTCGAGCTATTGTCTAAGTGCATCCCTAATCGGCAATTGGAGACAATGGATAAATTACAAGAGGGTTCGACTCGGATAGGGCATCATGTTAGTAAACTGCAACAAGTTAGATTCATCAACTATAGGGTGAAAAGAGAGAACTCGCCTCGCTATGCTTTTCAGTCTTCGAGTTTAGTATCGGTTAAAAGCCCAATGGTCTTATTCTTATCATCTCCGTTGGGTTGATTAGGATTTGGGATCAAATCCAATTATCCCTCATCTAAGCCTTCATTAGATCGGTAGGAACTAAAGTTAGGAACATTGAGCACATTAGACACTCCGAAATGCTCTAGCAACTTTGATTGGTAAGCATTGTCATTAATCTTCTGAAGGATCTTAAAGGGTTTGTCAGTTAGGGTAAATAGCTTGCTTTTTCTCTTATTTAGGAATCTTTCCTTTCTTAAGTGTAGCTACACTTGATCACTGGGTTGAAAATGTTTGGTCTTCCTTCCTTTGCCTTTATCCTTTAGTTTTCTAGCAACTTGGTTAATGTGTTGGTGACTCATCGGTAGATCTATAGGAGGGACTAAGCCTTATTCCTCACTTTTGGATCTTCTTAATTAGTGGGTGACATCAGGGTATGATTAAGGGGTAGTTCAAGGTTGAAACCATAGATAACCTCAATTGGGGCATACCCAATGTTGGCATGTACCATCTTATTGTAAGCAAATTCAACCATTAGCAAGTAGACATCCCAGTTAGCTAAGTTCCTTCCCACTGCAGCTTAGAACGATGATCTTAAGGTACGCTTGACCACTTTAGTTTAGCCATCAATTTAAGGATGGAAAGAGGTACTAAATAGTAGGTTACCTCCCATCTAATGCCAAAGAGCTCTCCAAAATTAGCTTAGGAATTTTAGGTCTCTATTTGACACCACACTCCTCGACACTCCATGCAAGTGAACTATTTCCTACAAAAACAAAGAAGCAATAGCTGAAGCATAGTTAATTTTTTTGCAGGGCACAAAATGTGCCATCTTGTTGAACCTATCCATGAAAACCATCATAAAGTCTTTACCTTAGGTAGTTTAAGGTAATATGAGGACAAAATGCATGCTCAGGTCAGCCATTGGTTTTGTCGGAATGGGTAGAGGCATTGCCTTCCCTTGTTCTCCTCGGCTTTTTGCTTTCTTACAGATGGCGCATCCCTCAATCACATGGTGCACGTTACGCTTCATCCTAAGCCAAAAGAGCCTATCATTCAGTAGCTCGTAAGTCCTTCATTCCCTAAAGTGCCCAAAGAGTTCTCTACTATGGGCTTGTCTTGCTAGCAACTCTCTAATTAAGCAAGTTAGCACATACAATGTGCTACCTTAAAGCAAATAATTATCCTCTACATAGTACTCATCTACTATTCTTCCTTCTCCATAGTGCTTATATATAGGGCTAAAATGAGAATCATTTTGTTACTACTTTTCAATGCATGCAAACCCTAATAAGTTGGTCTACAACTCAGTGAAAAGAACATGTCACCTTGATAACGCACTAGTAACTACATTATTCTTGCCTTGCTTGTATTTGATGACAAAATTAAATCCCTCCAAAAATTCAATCCATTGATCTTGGCATTTGAAAAGCTTGGATTGGCTCTACAGATATCTTAAAGATTCACGATCTATGTATATGATAAATTCCTTTGGCAGAAGATAATGTTGCCATATGCGAAGAGCTCGAATTAGGCCCAAAAGTTCTTTGTCATATATAGAATAGTTTAATTACACTCCTCTGAGTTTCTCACTATGATAAGCGACTGGTTAGACTTCTTGTGTCAGTATAGCACCTATGCCAACACCTAACACGTTACATTCAAGCTCAAACACTCTATCAAAGTCTAGTAAAGCCAAGGTTAAGGCAGAGGTCAACGTTGCTTTTATATTGACAAAACTCCTCTCCTCCTTCTCTCCCCACTTAAACTCTACATTCTTCCTTGTTAGCTTAATCAGAGGCGCTACTATGGTATTAAATCCTTAAATAAAGCTTTAATAGAATAATGCCAATCCATGAAAACTCCTCATCTCGAAACATGTGGTTAGGGTTGACCACTCAACAATGGCTCATATCTTCTCTTCATCAACTCTCAATCCTTTGCAACTAACTACATAACCTAGGGAGATTACTTCTTCTTGATAGAAACAGCATGTCCTTAGGTTTCTAAACAATCCCTCTACTCAAAGGACATTAAAAATAGCTCAGAGATGGTCAATATGCATTATTAAGTCGATAGTATAGATAAGAATGTCGTAAAGGTAGACAACAACAAATTTTCTAATCAAATTTCTCAAAACATGATTCATCTATCTCATAAAAGTACATAGGGTGTTTGATAATTCAAAAGGCATGACCAACTACTTGTACAAGCAATGTTGGGTCGTAAAAGTAGTTTTCCATTCATCCCCTTGTCTCATTCAAATCTAGAGATACCTTAACTTCAGGTCAATCTTATTGAACATTCTCGTACCACTCAGTTCGTCCAACATATCATCTAGCCTTGGAAAGGGGAATCGGTACTTGACCATAATCTTATTGATAGCTTTGTTATCAATACACATAGGCAAGTGCCATCCTTCTTCAACATAAGCAATGTAAGTAAGAGCTAAGACTTTCTCTCACATATCCCTTCTCTAAGAGCACATTAACTTACTTTTGAAGCTTTATAGCTTGCTCAGGATTCATTCTATAAACTAGTTTGTTCAGTAAAGCAGCGCTGGGTATCAAGTCAATGCAATGCTCTATGCCTCAAAAAGGGGGTAACCCTTCTAGTAGTTGTTTTGGGAATAGGTCTGTACACTCGCCTAATAGCTCTTCAATTCTAAGGGTAGTTCAACTTGCTCCTTCAATTCTAATAGTCGCCTAACTAACAAGAAGGTTAGTATGTTAGCTTTAATAGCCTCTCGCAATTTAACTCAACTCAAAACCAAAGCCTTCTTGGTACCTCGAGCTAACTTGGCTTGTAGTCTACTTACTTGGCTCGAGGTCATGGGGTATAGGGTAATTTTCCTACCTTCCTTCTTAAACACATATGCATTCCTAAAACTATCATGAATAACCTTCTAATTAAAATGTAAAGGTCTGCTAAGCAATACATGTAACTCACACATGGGTAACACATCACAAAGGATTTCATCAAAGTAGTTGCCAATAGAGATCAACAAGAACACTTATTGAGTGACATGCAATGCTCCTTTCTCAGTCAACCAATGCAACTTATATGGCTTTAGGTATGAGATAGTAGGCAACTTTAGCTTCTTAACCGGGTTGGTAGATGCCATGTTGGTACAACTCCCACTATCTACTATGAGGACATAAACCTAATCATTTACCATGCAAGTGATATGGAATAAGTTCTCTCTCTACTCCTCTTCGATAGAAGGTTCTATACTCATCATATGTCAAACAACTAAGGTCAATTTATCTAGGTCCTCAACAAATAAATCCTCCTCAACCAATTTGGTAGTAAGCCCAATCTCTTCTTCTACTTCTTTTTCCTCTTCTGGTTCCTCATATGTGCTGTCTACTTCAATCTTTAAGATATCTCCCTTGATAATCATGGCCCTTCTGTTTAGACACTAAGCAGCCATATGCCTAAGCGCTTGACATTTAAAGCACTTAATTTGATTCATCTTCCTCCTAGATTCTTGTCCCTTCTCATAAGTTCTCAACTATACATCACTATCAACTGGTCAACTCTCCTATTAGCTCTAACATCTATTCTTTGGCTCGATTCAGCACTTTGATGAGGTCAATAACTTCCTTGAGTAGGTCGAGTTCATTATATAAGTCAGCTCAGCCTATTCCTCCTCTATCTTTCCATTTATTGAGCTATTCTTGTAGCCTAGACCAATGCAGTAAACTCTTGAAGTTCCCTGGTATCTCGAATGTCACTTCTTAATCCATTAAAAAATCTAAATACCATTCAAGTTGATGGCTCATCCAGTACATATCAGATTGTAAGCATTTAGAATTCTCGAATAAACTCATCAATAGTTCGGCTCCTTAATTTTTGCCCTTGAAGCCTAGCAAAAGTATCTTGTAGGTAGGTATCTAGTACAAACCTATTTTTGAGAATTCTTTTCATCTTGGGCCAAGTGCCAACTTCCCTATACCCTTCTCATTTCCTTATGTTTTAAAAGTTCTTCCACCATAATGTAGTATACTTTAAGAATTCTACAACAACAACCTTCACCTTCTCATGATCCTCACATTGACAATAGTAAAAAATATGTTCAACCTTTTCCTCCTAATCCAGATAGTCATCTACATCCCCAGAACTATTGAAGCTTCGAATCTAAAGCTTCACATAATCGGCAGTTCGGGGTGCTTAAGCTCGCTCCTCTTCCTCATTGTACTCTTCTTCTCCTTCATCATTCATATCACCTAAGTAAATCATTCTTTGTACCCATCCTCTTACTCCTCCACCTTGAGCTTATCAAGCTGGGATTTGTCCTCTCATAGGTCGAGTAGCTTAGGGAGTATTCTATACGATCTTAGCAAGTCAAAAGGCCAACAAATGTACAAGCTTAGTAAGGTTAGCTAAAAGGTTAGTCATATAATCAATTTGTTCATTTGTACATCTAAGGGTGCCTTAGGGTTGTCATCCATGGTGTACAACACCACTATTATTGTCTCCAATACCAATGTTGGCACTTAGGTTTGTCATTCTATTCAATAAATCTTAGTAACAAGCACAAATTTTGTGAAATAACAAACAAGGTTCCTTCTAACTAAATAATACACACACTCTTCCATACAAATGTTTAGCTAATCTACAAACACAACAACTACTTTAAAGAACAATACACCCAATTGAAACTTGCTCTATTTTCTTATATTCAAAATAAGGCAAAATAGAGCATGTAGTCATAGTAACTACTATACCTTACTCAAACACTTATAGTTAACTTCTATGCAATAACAATGTACTATCACAACAAATACTACTCATAGGAAAGCTCAAACATAACTTACCTAAACGAACATCCGCTTTGATACCAAGATGATACGTCGCACCAAGGGCTAACGAAGGTAATGAATTAGGGTAGGTCCAAGCTTACAAAAAGCTCAAAAATAAAGATGGAAACAAAAACATGCAAACAACGATGAAAGTAAAATAAGTAAAACCAATTATCAACTCCGAGGATATGAACTACCGAAGACTTATGACTCAACTTGATATGATGCACAAGTTGGTCTAATAAGGGTATTTATCACTTGGCCTTGCTTAAGGGTTATGGTAAGAGTAAAAGAGGGAAGTAAGCACACTTAGCTCACAAAAGGGGAATTATATTCAATATCTGATGCGGCTACCTTTACAATGATAATAATACTTAAAATATTAGGGCAACAACTATAAGTGGAAATGACTAAAAAGAGTAAAGCTCCAAAGTAGTAATATATAAAGAATGGAAAAGGGCATAAAGAGAATCAAGAAAAACATCCATTTTGTATGAAGGATTCTATCATATGATTGCTCAAACACATGGCTCTCTATGGAAGAGTGACATTTCTAACAAAAGTAAACAAACTGTATGATAAGGTTAGTGACTACCAAATTAAGGTGCCGTACTAAGGTACTAAGCAAACCTAAAGGTCCTTCCAAGAAGTCATGGGGGTAGATGTGTGTTAGGGGTTCATGGTACCTATACTACCGAGTTAGAGGTTGGTTCGATCATGATCGAGTACATGTGTGAGGAGTTAAACTATTAAAGCTATTCATTTTCAGGTTGTTTGTACAGTTGGTCAGGTAGGTTTAGTTGTTGTATGAGTGCATCCCCGGTTGGCAACTAGAGACTATGGATAGACATAAGAGGGTTCGATTTTGATGGGGCATCAGGTCAATAGACTGCAGCAACTCGGATTCATCGGTTATAGGGTGAAAAGAGACAACTCATGTAAACCCTGCAAATCTAGCCTTCTAAGCATAAAGTCAAACTTGTGTACCGTAGATGATTTCTTTAAGTCAATAAAGTAGACAAATTTAAAACCAATTAAAACTTTGATTCTAAACTTAAAACAAATATGAAAAGCCCTAACTTATTAATTGAAACTCTAATTGCATACAAAAAACCTTAAACCCTAAATATGTGTAATTATAAGATATTGACCCTAAACCTGATAAAAACTTTAATCGCATATGAAAACTTTAAATTCTATACGCATGTATATATGAAAAATCAAACCTAAACCTAATCAAAACCCTAAAACCTAAACTTTAAGCTTATAAATGTACCAATTTGCTACAAAGACAATAAAACCCTAATTGAGCCAAATAACTAAATGATATGCCAAATTGCGTAAAATCGCTAACGAATGATTAGAAATAACTTTTAAATACTTATAAATGTAAAAGTAGTAAATTAATTCATAAAAGCCATAATATTATTTTATAATTAATATTAACCTTATATTTATATAGATAAATTAGTATTATATTAATTTAGACATTTAATTGTTATTTAGACAGCATGTATTAAATATTAATAGCATAATTTATAATTTACCTCATAATTATATTATTTATTATTCTAAATCTTATTTATAGGATTAGAAATGTGTAAGGAAATTTTAATATATGTTTTATTTATTTTACATTTGATTTTCTATTTTCCCTCTTACTTCATGTTTTTCTTTCTCTATTTCCTTTTTATTTTTAAAGTAATTATACATAATACGTATAACATATTAAGAGTTGACCAAGTCAACATGTTGACCAAAGTTAACATGTCATTTTTAAATGCATTTAATTCCCTTGACTTTTCTTTTTCCTTCCCAATTATTTTTCCTTTTACTGTGAAACAAGTGTGCCCTTAGATTCTTCTTTAACTCTCTTACTTTGTCTTCAAATTACACACATGACCAACTCACTTTTTCTTCCCATTTAGGCTAACATACTTCCTCTCTCACTTTTTCTTCCATTTTCTTCACTTTCCCTTCATTTTTTTTCCTCACCCAAATTTACTTGATATTTCATAAAAAAAAAAAAAAAAACTCAACCACCAACTCCATAAACAACCATTAAAAAGGAGGAAAAGAGGATCTCTTCTTCAAACTCCATCAATAGCAAGTAAATAAATTTCCCTTATATTAAGTTTATGTATTTTCTTTATATTTTAGTGTATTTTGCTCTTTTATTTTTAGATGTATGTAAATATAGTATCCACTAAGGAATATATATATTATTATCATTTGTAATGAAATATTATGTGTGCATACATAATGATATGTATAAGTTTACCCTTTAGTATTTAAGTACACATATAAGTGTGTATTGAAATATATGCATATAAGCATATATACATGTTAGGTTGAGTAGATATTTACTTAATTATGTATG
Source organism: Lumnitzera littorea (assembly GCA_024138015.1). Taxonomy (NCBI): domain Eukaryota; kingdom Viridiplantae; phylum Streptophyta; class Magnoliopsida; order Myrtales; family Combretaceae; genus Lumnitzera; species Lumnitzera littorea. The sequence continues at coordinate 17,706,510 of JAMXBB010000008.1, forward strand.
TATATATATTTATAGCATGCAAACATATGGATAAATATCTATATATGGTTCATATACATAAACTTATGAATACATAACCTATGTACACACAAGTGGAAAAATAGGAGAACTATATAAATATATATATATATACATCTTTGTATGAACATGGTATAATATGTACATAAGTAAATATAAAAAGAATATTAGGTATATACATATACATACATAGAACCGAAAATACATGTATATGTATATATATGTGATATATATATTGATATATTGAAATACCCAAAAAATATGCAAAGAAAATATAAATAAACATATAAATATATGTGTATAAAAGTACATATAAAATTAAGTATAAATATGTGTACATGTATAAAAATATGTATAATTATAAGTATACTAAAAGTATAAATACACATATATACATATATGTATACATATATAGGTATACATACGATTATAGTATAGTATAAGTATATATATATATATAAGTATATGAATAAATATGTAAACTAATATATTAAAAATACATACATGCTGAAGAATACATATGTACATATTTATATGTAAGATTATATATAATAGAGTATTAAATATAAATACATACAATAAAATATTAGATATAATAAAATAACTAAGAGTTATATTTATGTACATAAACACATAAGTACATAAGTATAATTACACATACACAAAATACAATTATTTAATATAATATAATCAAATATACATACATATATAATGGCCCGAATTTATAATACACAATTAAGGCCCATAGGTTATGAATTAATTAAATATAATAATACATATAAATATACCTAATAATAATATAAAATTTAAGAAATATAAAAATAAAAAAAACTTAATAAAGTGCTACGTAGACCACTAAGATAATGCAACGTCAGCAATGTAATTCCAATTAAATATTTAAACTGAAAACTTTAAAATAATTAAAGAAAGATAATAAAATTATTTAAGTAAATCAATAATAATAATAATAAAATTACAAAAAATATTAAATCAAGCTTAAAATAAAAAAAAATGAAGACTACATAAATTAAAGCTAAAAGCAAGAAATCATAAAAATATAAAATTTAAAAATTAATTAAGTCATAAAATAATAAAGAGAATTCAAAAATTAATAAATAAAAATATTTGGGTTCAAATAATTAAATTTATAACAATATAAGGTTATCTTAGAAAATGTGGGTTCTAACTTTCAAAATGGACCTTACTATGTAAACATATGCTCAAAAACGATAAAAATCAACTATAAGTTTATAAATAACAGAGTTAGAACAAAAAAGCTATACGTGATTTAAAATTTAGAGAAAATCAAGAAATATAAGTAAATTGATTACATTATTTAAGTAATATGATCTTACAAATAAATAACTAGGATAAAGCTCCAATTAAATAAAGAAATAACTAAATACAATTATTTACATGTATACATATATCATTTCTTATGAAAGGAAATCAATAGACTTATATTATAAAACATGAATAAGACATAACTATAAGATATGAAGTTCTTCAAAAAATTAAAGTGTCATACATACACACACACACTTAAAAAAGAAAAATCAAAGCGTTTCAAAGAAGATATGCATATATATGAAATAATGATATGTGTTAGTATAAAACAGTAATGATAATAATAAAAATAATAATACTAATACTAATACTAATAACAATAAAATAAAATCATACATTTATAGGGAAATAAATTAAATATAAGTATACATACATACACATACAATATAATCTTAGAATAATACTACAATATAACTGAGCTAAAGTTTTTAGATATTTAAATAAATGATTTCAAGATGTCCTACCCAACTCTATCACTTTATCTGATATATATAATGTTGTACTAATATCTATTCTATTATACACAAATACTATAACTAAATCAAGTTATAGTAAAATATCGATACAAAACTTATAAATACTCGGATAATTTGAACTTATATAATTACCCATAAAATAAAGTGATGCAAACTCGTTAAGAACTAACTATGAAAATGTAAAGATTTAAAGTAAACTAAAAAGTTATATGAAATTCAAACCTAAGCGGAAACGAGAATCATAAAATAGATAATAAGCTAGTTAGACCATTTAGTACAACGTCTAGATACTCATTAGGTTACTTTCATATCTATTTATTAGGAGATATCAATCAAGAAGGTAAGCTACTCGTTGATTATTAGGGGTCGTATCAGCTTTGGTCAAGTAAGTACTTCCGATAACTCTATACTTATTTTGTGCTTGTAGTTAATATATTTAAATTAAATATGAATAACATAATGCATGGGGGTTCAGGTTATGCAAGTGCTTGATATTGGTTGATTACTATGCAAAATAATGTTAAATACAATAATAGAAGATTTAGTTGTATGATTGACTATTGCACAATTTGAATGGTTTGCTAATATTGATTGATTACTCAATAATTTGACTTAATTATATTTGGTTTATCTTAAATTAAAAGGATCAGGCATCAACCATGTATTGCATTACTTATTCTGGTCGTCACTTTATGCGGAGGTAAAGAAAGGCCTTATAGGGGTTGTGTTTATGTATTGAATTAAAGTATTTTAATATGGTATACTTGTGCAATATGACATTACCCTAACCTATAGGCTTACTAAGCATTGGAGATGCCAACTATATAGTTAAGGGTTAAGTCTAGAGACCTCCGTTGTAGGGTGTGAGCGTAAACTGTTGGGGCTACCTCACCTTTAGACTTAGGAATTTGTATATTACTAGATTTTGGAAATGAAAATTTTATTTTATGAAATATAGAATTTTAATATATGGTTAAGACCTAGCAAGACCCAATTGTGATTGGTGCTAATATATCTCCAACCCTCACATTAAAGGGTGTTAAATCCGATGTTGTATGCAATATTGGTTAACTGCATATATTGTTTGGCATATTGCATGTACATGCATTTATATGGTTATAATAATTTGTTTGATAAACTACTTGTTGATATAGTATAAGGGATAACTCACTACGCTCTTGTAACTTACTCTCCAACAATTTTTCTTTTCAAGTTGATAGATAATTGGGCATAGGTTAAGAGCTAAGCATTGAGTGCTGGTATTGCGATACCTTAGGAGATATAATTTAAAGATAGTTTATATAGCTAGTTTGAAATATTACTTGTAGTTGATGTTCTGATACTTAGATTTCATAACATTAGTAAGCTTATATTTTAGGTCTTTACTATATAATCTTATCTTTGGTAGGGGATATTGATTCTTTATGATTTTGAAGAACCATAGAATAATGGATATTCATAGTTATTTATATTTTATAATATGTTAATTAATTAAAAATTGGAAACCCTAGTGATAAATTATTTAGAGTCTTGTAACCTTTGATTTATAAGGCGGTTTTCGTATCATAGTTGCACACATGACATGAAAATTTTAGATAATCCTACTAAGCCCCCCATAAGGTCTTAAGAGCTCACTTTGCCATTATTTCTAGTCCTTAGGCTAAGGCTCAAGTCAGAGGTCTGGTGGTCTGATTCCTATCACCTTAAGTAGTAAAGCTTCAGGCAAGAGACATGTATACTTCTTCATGCAAATCACCATGAAGGAAAGTATTATTGATATCTAGTCGATGATGCAACCAACCATGTGAGGTAGCAAGAGACAGCAACAAATACATTGTTGTCATTTTTGTAATAGGGTTGAAAGTATCCAAATAGTCAATCCTAAATTGTTGTATGTAAGCCTTGCCTTATAACGCTCAATGCTTCCATTGACATTATATTCAATCTTGTACACCTACTTGTTGTTTACCATGAGGCAAATCAACCAACTCCCAATTATTATTGGCTTCCAAAAATAGAAATTTCAAATTGCATTGCCTCTCTCCAATCTTAGTACTAAACCACTTCTCTATAATCCTTGGTTTAGTCATTTTATTAATGGTATGAGAAAACACTTTGTGAGTTGAAGTAAGATTGGAGTAACCAAAAGCTAAAGACAATGTTTGAGGTGAAGTATGGGCATATACATAATCCTTCAAATGAGTAGGAGGATGGCAAACTCTATACATCCTTTGAAAAGAAGGTTAAGAAACTAATTCATCAATAGCAACAATAGAAGGATAAGAAGAAACAAATAATTCAATTACAACACCATTATCAAGGACATAAGGAAGAACAATATTAGACAGGTCATCATGAAGTTTGAGATCACAAAGATGAGGAAAAACAACCTCATGAAACACCACATCTCGGGAAATAAAAACTTATTGTCTCTTAAGATCATATACTTGACAGGCTTTCACACCTTGGATAAAGCCAAGAAAAACACACTTTGCAACTTTAGAATCAAATTTATGTTTTCCTCTATCATGAGTAGAAGTAAAACATAAGCATCCAAATATATAAAGGTATTGGTAATTAGGTAAAGTATGCAAACAAACTTGTATTTGCAAGGCCCTAGCCACTTATAAGATATGTTGATACTTACACTTAACTACACTATTATGTTGTGGAGTTTTAACACATGTAATCTAATGCAAAATACCTCATAAAGCAAAGAATTCTAACATGTTAAATTCTTTTCCATTGTCAGTATGTATACACTTGATTACAACTCCAAAGTGAGTATTAACATTAGCAACAAATTGCTGCAATAGCCCTTGTGCATCAAATTTGAAGCTCATTAAAAAAAGCCTAACTCTAATATAATCATCTAAATGGTGAGAAAATAGTACCCGTTATGCATCATAGGAACCCACATTAGTCCCTATATATCAATGTGAATTAGTTTAAAAGAAGCATGAGTACTAGAATTACTTGAAGTAAAAGGTAAACATTTTTGTTTTGCCATGTGACAAATGGTACAAGGCTCTATAACACCATCGAATTCAACATTTGAGCACAACTAAGAAACAACCTTCAACTTATTGAGTAGAGTGTACCCTAAGGAACAATGCTCAAACTATCTTTTATTAATACGAATAAAATTAAACGTAGTAGCATGCCTACTACTAACTTTGATAGGAATTAGCCTCCAGGTCCTCTTACCTACTATTAAGGTAAGGGCTTAGTTAACATGGTAGGTCAAATTCTTAACCATTACACAACACTAGAAGAGGTCGACTTGTTAAGCCAAGCTAATCTAGCCTTATAACTAAGCTATCACGAGTTCAGTCTCCTCTTTACATAAGAGCAAGATTAGGTCAAGCTACTTGAGGACCTCTAACCCATTGTTCTGACCTATTTTAAAGACCTCCCTATTTTCTAAGCTTAGAAATATCAAGAAGGTGTTCCCGAGCCACTCCAAAGTGTATGTCCTAAGCTAAAAGAGGAATTAAGAACTACCAACCTTATCTCAATACATCAGAGTTTATTATGCATCAAATCTACCAACCTCTCTCCTGAAGACATATATCTTGTGACTTACAACATTACTACCTAACATTTTATATTCTCTTTCTAGAAGAATTACAATGATAACCTTTTAGTTTTTGCACATTTTTGTATTTAGTTTTTACCCATTTTAGTAAATGTTTATGTTACCCTGTAACTTGAGAATACTTAAGTACAAATACCTTGTTATAATCATCATTGTAAAATGAATTCCTTCCTTTTATTAATGAAATTACTCAGTTTACCTCTTTTCTTTATGTTAAGAACCCTAACCCTAGCTCATATTAACCCTTAAGCAAGGTTATACGATTAGCAACCCTTCAACTTAGACCGGTGAGTCACATCTAGCGAGTTATCGATTGCATTGAGCTTAAGTGTTGTGGTCACATCTCCTAAGTCACTCGTTGATTCGCTTAACTTGCTACTTACATTTCTACCAATAACCCCTTTCCTTTCCTTTGACAGTTCTCAAAGGAACCATCCATGCTATAGTAAGACCTTGTCAGGGGCTTGTACTTTTGTTATGTTGCATATTATTAGCTTGTATAGTATCATCTTAGTATTAAAGCTCAAGGTTTTGAGTAGGACCGAAAGTCTTGAGTAGCGTAGTATGTGTTGTTGGAAGTTTAACTTACAGTTGTGGTTTCAATTGTTTGTTGTTGTATTATATTTCTACTATCTTCATTACTTGAACTAAAGTAGAAGGTATGGTGTTGAAGTGGTAGGAGAAGTTATAGTTGAGGTGTTATGTGTGTGGTCTTTCTGATATACAAGTAGTAATGGTCTGTAGTAAGTGTTGTTGTATTAAGAGTATTTGTTTATTGGTCATTGCAGTGGTCTAGTAGTGATAATGAGAGGGATGCGCTAGGAAGAGGCTATTGTATGGAAAAAACGTGAGGTCCATAGATGAGTGGATCAACCACCTCACCAAGCTTATGGAGAATACGTTAGTCATAATGCAAAGAGAAAACATAGCTCACACTAAAAGAGCTTGTCGAGATGATGGACGTGTTATTGATGAAACTCTAGAGGAAATTTGAGCTTAATATCAACATAACTAACTAAATGATGAAGTTCCACGTAGAAGATTTTATCCATCTCGCAATACTCAAGTTGGAGGAATTGAGCATAGCGTTGGTAGGAGAATGGAGGTAGTAGAAGAAGAAGAAGATAGTGATGATCAAGAGTTCTATGAGGTCAATAAAAGATTAGATCAAGTACCCTGAGGTAGTAGACTTAAAAGCTGACCTAATAGAGTTGAACATCCTCTTCAGCATCCCTAAGGAAGAGCAAAGCGACCTATTAATTAAAGAGTCATTCTTGATAATATTAGTGAAGTTGATGAAGATTTTTATGACTATTATTATGAAGAAGAGCATGTTGCCCAAGCTTCCCGAAATATTGATAATGTGAAGGTGTAAATTCCAAGCTTCTTAGGAAGTGGCAATGCTAAAGTACTCAAATTACGAAGAGTAAGTAAAAAAATTGTTTAAATGTTATCACTATACCGAAAAGGACAAGGTTAGACTTGCTACCTTAGAATTCATTAGATATGTTTATATGTGGTGGAAAAAGTTGCATGTGATGAGAAGAAGGGATGGTAAATGAAGTGTAAGAACTTAGGAAGAAATGAAAAGAGTCATGCTAGGAAGATTCATTCCCAATTCATATTATCAAAATGCTTTTATAAAGTTATAAGAATTGAGACAAGGGAACCAATCTATTGATGAGTATGTGTAAGAGTTTCAAATGTTAATGATCAGATGTGAAGTAGATGAACTTAAGGCCTGAGCTGTTTCAAGATTTGTTACTGGTTTAATATGTGAACTTAGAGACGTTGTCAAGGTGCAATCCTTTACACCTTCAAAGAAGTTATTACGGTCTCTTGACATGTTGAAAGATAAAAGAAGAACCGACCTTATTGAGTTCCTAATTCCTAACTTGTTCAATCAGTTTGACCTATCTAAGGGAGTAGGTAGAAGCCTAATGGCCTATTACTAAGCAAGAAAGAAGGATGGATGCCACCAATAGAAGGAGTTAGAACAAAGCGAGGAGGCAAAGAGAAGGAATTTGAAAAGACATAGACCTTAGGAAGGAAAACTAACAAGATAAAGTGCTTTAAATGTAAAAGCTTTGGACATATGTTTACCTTATGCCTAAGCATATGAACTACGGTTATTAAAGGTGATGTTTTAACCTTTAAAGTATATAGTTTTGATGAAAAAGTTAGTAAAGATGGGGAAAGAGTAAAAGATGGAGTAAAGGTGAAAGTTAAGGGAGATAACATTTATCTAGAGGAAGGCAACATGCTAGGATTGGTTGTTGAAGATTGTATAGATGTACATGTTTTATGGTTGATTTATAATGCTTTCACAAGGCTTTCTAGGTTTTTGTATAAATTTCGATGTTTAATTTGTTTATATTTTGATTTCAAGCTTCATTTGATTCATTTGAAGAGATTGAAGTTTTATAAGATTTGAAGATGATTTCCATGAGTTTTGAAGTCTTAGAAAAAATCATACCCCATGAATAATGACTATGAGCTAAATTCATGAGTGAAAGAGCAAGAGAATATGGAAGAATTGATCATTAAAGAGAATTATAAGCAGTAACAAAACCATGTTCTTGAGTAGGAACCTCCTATTTCAATTATTTGACATTTTTGACGTAGAGAAAGATCACAAATAGCATCAAGGTTGTGATCTAGGGTGTAAACATGCAATTCTTTGCAAATCTTCTTATTTTTTGAAAGATTTGAAACCTTAAGAGTTGCCCTACACTTTTACTTCTATTAAAGACCTTGTAAACACAATTTGAAAAGAACCTTCATCATCATAATTCCTTCTTATTCCTTTCATTCAATTAGGATTAGGTTTTAAGAACAACTTTTAGAGTAGTTTTTTGAATTCAATATGGGGAATAATAGGAAGCAACATTTGATCTTAAATTAGAGATTGGAACTCCCTACAGGTTGTTTCAGTCTTTTCAATATACTCTTGATTTAGATATTGTTTTTTCAATTATTACTTTTATGTGCTAAGTAGATATTGATAATTAGATTATTGGATTATCAGTTAATGAATATTGATTATTGAAGTCTTTAATTCCCTAATCACTAAAACATATATTTTGATTCTGTTGGAATATGTGCTAATGAGGATTGAGTTGCAAGACTATTTTTAATTGATTTTTGTGAACTAAATAATTTGGATTAAAGAATGATATAGCAATGGTGCTCTTTAATTTAATTAAGGTTTAGGAACATGAAAGGATTAATTCAGTTTATTTCTTATCTAGCAATAGAAAAAATAAATTGGTTAATCTTGGGTATTTATTCACTTTGTAAGAAAGAATTATACCTAGAGCTTAATTACTTTAAAACTAAATCTATTAAACACTTTATACTAACACTAATAGGTTTTCTAATTTTCTTGTTACAATTGAATCATTTGAAGATGCTACATATCTCAAGTAAATTGCTTTGTTAGATTAGTTTTTAGGATTTAATTATTTACTAAACCCTTTATAAAACCCTAGTCTTTGACCTACTATTGTGGACATGAAATACTGGGTGATTATTATCACACGTAAAACCTAGAAGTTATAACTAGGGAAATAATGAAATAAATTTATTAAGGGAAACTTGAGAAATGAGTTTCCTTATGAGTAGACCTTAGTAACTTAGTATTGATACAAGTCAGGACATTTAGTACGATTTAGAGCTTCAAAAAAAAATTATCTAACTTGAGTTAAATTCTAAAATGAGGTCACAAAAGTTAAAGAGAAGTCTTAGTAAAGTCAATTCTCTAAAATAAAGTATAGATAATATTTATAAGAAATTGCAAATAACTCTCTAAATTTTGACTTGCGTGCAAATTGACCCTAGTGCTTTCATAGTGTGGTTTTTTACTCTCTAAACTTTAATAAATTAGCAATAAAAAAAGACATTTCCTTTTTTACTTAAAAAAAATCATAGTATGCTCAAAAGTTTAATGAGTCTTAAAGTACATTTTGATAAGTTTAAAAGGTATTTACACACAAAAATTAAAGTTTAAGGAGATTATTCTCAACCTATGGAGGTTGTTTTCCAATTTATCAAACTTTAAGGGGTCAAAAATTATGCTTTGAAAGTTTAGAAGGTTAATCCACACCTATATAAAAGTTTATAAGGGTTATTTGCTTTTTCCCATAATATTTAATTTTAATAAAACGTTTTTCCATTAAGATCATTTGATAATTATCAAAAACTCAAAATTTAAGCCTCAAAGTGTAACAAGCCCTTAAACATAAATTATTTAACTTATAAAATGAATATTTAAATGTCAAATGGCAAATAATGTTATTATGTAGTCATATATATACACATGCTCAATATGCATATATATTAGTAAAATACACTAAAACTAGCTAAAAATTGAATAAAATTATTAAAAATTATGAAAAATAATAAAACAACTTGTCATACACGGAATCGGGCTTGACAATGATTTTCCAATGTTAGGATGTTGCATGGTGGGTTGTCATGAAGAAACTTAGAGTAATATGCAAATAATACACTTAATAAAGTTAAGAATTGATTCTTGGACATAACCTTCTCTTTTCCAGCACCTGTAGTTCTATATAAGGGTGTGTGAGGAGAGTTCTTAGTCATTTTGGAAGAACAAAAAACAAGAAAACACCCTCAAAAATTTAGTTTAGCAATTTAACTAAAAATAGGAAAATTGTAGGAAACGAAAGGGGAAACACGATCCCAATAACATCCCATAACCTGACACTATATGACCACCACCACCTAACAGAGCCTCTAGCAACTAGTTTGGGTAACCACCCTTCTTTAGTTAATGGCGACTGGAGCTTTAGCGATAAGGTGAAGCAATTTTTACATTATAATCTATTTTATTTGCTAAAAATATTAAATGATATCTAAAAATTATAAAACTTTGTATTCTTAAGTAGTTTTATGTGTAGAATTAGAATATCAATCCAGAATTTTGAAATTAGAAGTGCTTATAAGGGTTTCCTTAAGAAACTATCATGTTCCAACGAGTTATGCATTAATTTTTAAAACTAGTGAAATATGTTATTTTGAGAAAATTTTTGGTGTATATATTCCTCATATGATATAATAAATTTACATAAAAATAATTTTTGCTAAACTACACATCTATAATTTATTAAATTTATTATACACAATTTGTTCTACTTTTTGTGTTGAAGAAATAATAGACTTTTGACTAAATTTCTTAATGAATTTGATTTATAATGACTTTTGGGGCTTTTTTATGATCAAGTAAGCATTGAGTTTGAATCTTGAAATTTTATTTGGTTATTTACTAAATTTAAGCTAATTTTTAAGGAAATTGTACTAAAAATCAATATTTTAGAAAATAAATACAATGGCCATATTTAAGAGTTATGATAATCAAATCTTAAATGATACATTTTTATGAGTTTATAGCATTTTTCAGGGAATCAAATGAATATGTATACTATTTATTATGAAATTTTCTATTATTCGCCAATATAATGGCCTATAGGGTTAATTGGTAATATATACTAATCATGTTACTTGGTAGCTAAAATATGAGTCAAGTACTTTATTATATTCCTTATTGATATTAACCTAAAACTAAATAAGGAAACAGGAGTTTTATAAGTAAATTTAGTAATTTAACTAAATTAATAGATAAATTAGAGGATGTAGTTAGTAGCTTTATGTAGTTAGGGTTAGAGAGAAAATTAAAATATTCAAATGAGACTCTTAAGTCATATGGACTAGGGATATGTGTCAGATAGTATTTGTTTAGAAACTTTATAATCGGCTTGATTCAAAAGATAACTCAGAGGATAGTTCTAGGGCTAAATTAAGGGAGAAATTAGAGGCTAAGTTAGAAGGAGTTTGGGATGAATATTTTCTTAAAGAATAATCTCTAGTCATAAACACTAAGTAACAATAAGTTATTAATAATCTAGAATATATGTAACTTATAGATAACCTGGTTACTATGTATTTTTGTTAGGTGAAATAGCTGAAGAGGAACCTCATATTGATGTATAGAGTTGGAATGATCAATAAGTCTAAGTAAGTGGACATTTGTGAGCCTTAAGTAGACTTTTGTCTATTCTTAACTTTGCATGCTTTGTGATGTTTTTGGCTTAGTTGAGCTTAGTTACAAGTTAGATGTATTATTTGATGAGTTATGTGATGTTTCTTCTTATAACTAGTTCTAACTAAATAATGCTTTGATATTGGACTTGGTTGTTATGGTTGTGTTGCTCCTTATTTATATGAAATCTACTGAGATTTGCACTAACTTGGAAAAGGATTTAGGATCTAACTTTACTACCTAGGGTGTTCACTTAAGTGAACTTAATACCAAGGTCTTAGAAATGGTAATGAAATAAAGTAAAGGCAAAACTAATATTAGTAATAATGATAGTAATAAAAAGTAAAGAAAGCTTATATGGTATATGTTTTATATAGCTTAGTGTACAATTTGATGCATTCAAGGCATGATATAAAAAGGACCTATAGGTCAAGTTTTCTAAAAACTGAAATTTTGCTAGGTTATGTTTTATATGAAAAGCTAGGTTTATCAAGTAAACAACTTAATATATAAAGGTAGGGTTTTCAAGCATATAGAAATTGCATTGTACATGTTGGGCTAGCTATATGTTGGATTTTCTAACCAATTCACATGGTTAATACTAAGTAGGAATTTAGCAACTAATTGTTGCTTTCCTAGGTTCCTAGACTTTAGCATGTGTCTAGATGCTCAATTTGTATTTTATCTGGTTAATCCAATATTAATTCCTTTACAAAATAATCAGCTTAAATCCAATTGAGACTTCGTTTAAAACAATTATTAGCTTAAATTAACTATATTTTCATGACAAAAATATAACTAACTCAGACCTTAAGTCAAATATTTGGATTTAAAAAAAATTCCAATATTTTCAAATATAGCTCAAAAATCGATTAACTCACACATGCACAATTAACTTTAAATGCACTTAGATTTTGAAACATTAAATAACTTACTAAAAAGGATTGAATGACCCTTATTTTCTAAAGGCAATTGTATTTTGAATTTTTTGTATCTTTTTTATATTTCATTTTCTTCTAGATTCTTTTTTTTTTTTTTTTGTATTTTTCTAAACCAAGACCCTTTTCTTTATTCCCTATAAAAACAATCTTCAAAAAATAAAAGGGGTGAAAGTGGGGTATTTACAGCTGCCCCTCTTCATGATAAAGTTTGAGTAAAACTTTACCACCTCAAAAACAAATGAGACATTATTTTTGCCTTAAGGATATACTTACACTAAGAAGCACTATAATTAGTTAGCTGTCTTAAGCTTGATCTACTAGGAATCTATGAAGGTGAATGATGGAGATCAAGAATAGAGCTAGACTATCTCTAAAAGGCAAGTATGCATGTAACTCCTTGCAAAAGAAAAGTTTATGCTTTAAAAAGTTTATACCCTAAAACCTAAAGCTCAATCAAGACAAGAAAGCCTAGTACACTTCAAGAGTAGGCTTATACTAGGCAAACATACTTTAAGTACAATTAGAATTTGAAGAGAGGAAAAGAATTGGGATAGCACTCTGAGAGCATGCAATTCGAAGCTTTTAAGTCAAGATAGTGCTCCAAGAGCATGCAATCCATAGGTTTCTAAATCAAGATAGCACTTTGTGAACATGTAATCTGAAGATAGAGTAACACTCCAACGAGCAAGTGATCTAAAGATTTTAAATCAAGATAGTATTCCTAGAGCATGTGATCCAAAGATAAAGTAGTGCTTTAATGAGTAAGTGACCAAAAGGTTTTAGATCTTGATAGTGCTCCTAGAGCATGCAGTCCAAAGATACTGTAACATTTTAATGAACAAGTGACTCAAAGGTTTTAACTCAAGATAGCGCTTTAAAAGCATACAATCCAAAGATAAGGTAATGCTCCAATGAGCAAGCGATCTAGAGATAGGATAGCACTCTAATGAGCAAGTGACCTTAAAAAATTTTAGAAGTCCATGAGTAACACTCTAAAGAGCAAATGATTCATAGGGAACATAGCAAAGAGGGATGTAATAATTTTTATAGACTTTTGTAACTTAAAAACTTAAGATGACAAATGTGTTGATTAAAAGATGAATACAGACATTAGGGTCCAATCACTTAATTTAGAAGAGAATTGGTTAACATTAGCCATGAAGATGATTATGTTAGAGAGGATGATTTTAGCCACTAAGGCCAACTTAAGAGTAGAATTTTGAAATGGGAGCAAATCCCTAAACTTGAACAATAGGATGTGAATCACTTTTGAAAAACTAGCTGTTCGGGTGAACTTATTGATATAAGGAACTAACTACTAAGATTGACTAAGGAGAAAATGAATTTTCAAAGGAAATAGAGACTCTTGACTAAGGTTAGAGTATACAAAACTTAGCCACTAGGGTCGTTATGGATTTTTTTATGGAAAAGAATTACTGTCTTCTTCTCTTTCCTCTGTGTTTTTTTTTTTTATGAAGATTTACTAACAAGTTTAGATTTCTCATTATTGAGCTTGAAATTTTTGGTTTTTTCTTTTCATTTTCCTTAATTTGATTTAAACCAAACCTTATGTCTATTTAGTTTAAACTATTGACTTAAATTAAAGAAACTTGGTTTCTTTTTATTAATTAAAAAAAAAAAAACTAGAAGTCACTACCTGGTAAAGTCAAGAAAAGGTGACTAAATTAGAATCAATTAAGCAAATTGATCTTAATTTAGCTACTAGCTTACGTTTTCAAGAATTTAAAAATAATCTTTCAAGAAACCATCTTTTCTTAGATTTGGGGACTATCTCATTAAACCCAAATAGGTACCATCTTAATTTTCCGAATTTAAATTTATTTTTCAAATTACCTGCCTAAGAATAAAATTTATTCACAAATAGCAGATGAAATTACATGTAATTACAAAAGGAAAAAAATGAAAATTTATTCATAGAAGGAGCAAAAATATTTTTATTTTATATTTTTAATCACCCCATAGGTGTCTACATACTCACTAATTGAGATCAACCTCCTATTCATTCAAGAAAATTTTAGCAGCTTAGTTTATTTTAGACTTGAAAATGATAAATTTTACATTTTAATGAATTTGTTTTTGTTTTAAGAAAATTCAAATAGAAGTTTCCTAATTTGAGGTTGTTTTTGTTTTGAAATTTCTAAAAATCTAATTTTGGAAAAAAGGGTTCATTATTTTTTATTTTGAGAAAGATAATTTTTCTAAGTGAGAAAAAAATATATTATTCTTTTATTTTTTTATTTTAAAAGGGAAAGTTTTTCTAAAAAGAAACATTTCTTTTTGTTTTTCTAAAAACACACCAACTTTTGAAAGAAAAAACTTATAATATCCATATCTATTTTGAATAATTATAAATTTGCTTAACTTACAAAAAGGAAAAGAAATTATTTTTTAAAATGTCCTAACAAAAATAAATAAATAAAATCAATAACTAACCTAAACGTAGGTGTAGGTTAGAGCTTCGGGTCAATTTAGTTTCTTTAGATCGGGTTAGGTCGTACTTGAACACACACTTATAGCACTCCATTTATATTATTAGAGCTTAGATTTAATTCAGGAAGGTTCAAAAATGGAAGATCATGGCCATGTTAGTTGAAGATGTTCTTGCTTGATTCGTCTCCAAAACTTGAAGAAAGTTTTGATTTGAATGATGAAAATAGTCAAGAACACATCAATGAATAATATTCATAGCTTGAATTTAGAGGAAATTGCTAAAAGAATTAGATTTTGCAAAGTTCATTCAAGCGTAATGATAATTGTTTTCCTTTTTCAAGCTCGAATGAATCTACGATCTAGAGAAATTAAAATGCGTTTTTGGTTCCAATTTGTAGTATGCTATGTGTAATTTCTAAAATCATAATATTTAGATTGATTTATGAAGATATACCATTGAGATATAGGTTGAAAGAGTGAGGTTTGAAAGGCGTAGTTTCCTATTTTATTTTGTACCTTGCAAATTGCAAATTAGGGAAGGGGAAGGAGACAAGGGCGTTACGTACAAAGCACGTGATTCAATTGCCTAACTCGTAAGTGGTTGAAAATTAAGTGGAAGCACTTTTGTATGCCTTTGATGTTGTGGGCTATGCACACTTCCTAAAGGCTATTAGCCCTACTTTTAAATCACACCCTTACCCTTACCCCTCTTACCGCTACGCCCCTAACACCCTACCCCCCTACTCGTACCTCCCCTCCCCCACCGCAACAACAACCCCACCACAGCCCACA
>JAMXBB010000008.1:17722593-17759322 GCA_024138015.1 Lumnitzera littorea
CCCTATACCTTCCTTTCTCTATTAATATAAAAATAAATAAAATAAAATAAACACTAGACCCAAGTCTAACAAAAAAAAAAAAACTAAAGTTAAATAACTAATTTTAAAGACATACTTATTAATAAAATAAGAAGACTTATTTGATGTGTTCTAATGATACTAAAAACACACCTAATTTGAAAGAAAAACTAAAATCACGGAGGGGCAAAAATAGGGTATCTATAGTTACCCCTCTTTGTGATGAAGTTTGAGTAAAACTACATCACAAAAACAAAAGAAACATAATTTTGCCACAAGAATGAATTTGTCTTAAGAAGTACCACAACTAACTAGCTACCTAGGCCCAATTCACTTAAGACTTGGTGAAATATATTTTGAAAAAAAAGATGACGCTTTAGGAGCTGGCAAAAACATGAGTTTTTCATAAGGGTATAGTGCCCTGTGAGCTAGCTATATCCTGAAGAAAGGGAAGCTCTTTTAGAATTGGCAAGATGCTAAAAATGACATTGATTGATGGATAGCACCCTGGGAGCCAAAGTGAGTCAAAAAGGAGTGTAATGTATCGTAAGTTGGTGAGATCCCTAAATAATACTGCAATGGAGCATCTTGATGGGACTAACAACCTTAAATGGAAGATCAACTTAGAACCTAGTCATGCTCCTTTGAGTTGACAAACCTAGGCTAAAGTATCTCTAAGGGACTAGCAACCTTAAATAGAAGATCGACTAAGAACTTGGTCATGCTCCACTAAGTTAACTAACTTAGGTGGTTGGAAAAGTAAAAGCGCCTTATGATCTAGCTAAGACTTTAGGAGGAATGCTTAAACAAAATAATGCTCTTTGGGTTGAATAAGGCAAAGGTTAAGCACCCCATCGGTAGGCTAAAGCCCTAAAGGAAATTAGGACAACACCCCATGAGCTAGGTAAGACCAAAAATGGATAAGGGCTAAGCACCTTATGTGTTAGATACTACCTTAAGAGGGATGCTTGATGCAAATGCAAAGTTTTGAAGAAAAAAAACTATCTTATCTTTATGCTAACACGTATGGAAGTACTTACATGGCTTAGTTGATAGCTATGGTTCAGCCTTTTGAAATTCATTCTGATCTTGAAACAATGCATACAAAGTCCAACAATTTTAAGGAACGTGACCTAACATGAGAAACGTTATCGTCATCTCTTAGCTTTCTTTAGCAAAACCTAGGCCATTATTTTTTATTGGGTAATACTCATCTGCCACATAGTATTTGCTTTTTTGAGTATGGCCTCACCTTGAAAAATAGAAAACAAATCTCCCTTATTAGGGGAAGTAAATCGTAATAAAGTATTTGAAGATAATTTATTAATTGTCACTATTCTATAGCATGTGCTCATCTTCTCTCATGTTTACATTGTATGGAGTTTGTTGAGTGGAGTAAGAGAATAAGACATTTTGATAGAGTGGAAAAGTGTTGGGGTGTTGTCTAATGTTGATGACCGTTAGGGATACCAACTTTGGTTGTAGAACATGAATTAAAACAACAATAATATTGAGATTGCCAGAATTTTATGATCCAAGCATAACTTCTAATGACTTTTAAGTGTAGTTCAACTTTACTACATCAGCATTTACAAGGTCCCTCATGTCTGAACCATCCATTTGAGATAGAATCAAAGCTTCTCTAAGCAATACTCTATTTACATTGTAAGGACTACCATAATTTGGAGCCAACTTCCCTCTATAATTTGTGCATTAGGGAGAATCTTTCTTAATACCATGTCACCCTGCTTAAAACTTCTAAGGTGTACTTTCTTGTTAAATGCTCTAGCCATTCATTGCTAATAACATATGATATGAAACAATGCTATCAACCTCTTCTTGTCAATTAAATTCAACTAGTCAATGCCTTTTTTACCAATCAACCTCATCCAACTGAATTTTTTATAGCACTCTAAGAGATGGGATCTTGACTTCTATTGATAATACAACTTCAGTACCATATACTAAGGAATAAGGTATCTATATTTCCTTTATTGATGTTCTGATAGAAGGTTGATAAGCCATGAGTGTGAATGGCAACATCTCGTTCCAATCTCAATACGTAACATCCATATTTTCAATGATTCTCCTGAGATTCTTGTTAACCACTTCTATAATCCTATTCATCTGAAGTCAATAGGGAGTGGAATTTCTGCGAATGATCTTAAACTATTGACACACCTTTAACATGAGCTTATTATTGAGATTTGTGCCATTATCGGTAATGATTGTTTTTGGAGTACCATATTAAGCCAAAATGTCCCTCTTAATGAACCTAACCACTACTTCTTTAGTGACACTTGAATAAGATGAGGCTTCAACCATAGTTGATGGCTACGAATATGAAATGATGATTGTTAGATTCCTTTAGAGTAACTAAGTTGATGATGTCTATACCCTACATTGAAAACAAGCATGGCATAGTCATTATACATAATTCTTAAGGTAGAGCATTTATTTTGTTTACATAAACATGCCACAAATGGCAATGCCTAACATGTTTGGTATAATCTCCCTCCATGGTTGACTAATAGTATCCCAACCTCATGATTTTCTTAGCAAGCATGTAACTGTTCATGTAGGGGCTATATATTCCGTTACGTAGTTCTTTCATCAAAACTTCTACTTCCTTTTCATCTATACATTGTAGGAGCATACCATCAAATGAACGTCAGTATAAGGTAGTTCAACTTATCAAGAATTGAGTAGCCAATCTCCTAACCGTCCTTTTATGTTTCTTTTTGATCTTATCAAGGTACATTCCTTGCTATAA
Source organism: Lumnitzera littorea (assembly GCA_024138015.1). Taxonomy (NCBI): domain Eukaryota; kingdom Viridiplantae; phylum Streptophyta; class Magnoliopsida; order Myrtales; family Combretaceae; genus Lumnitzera; species Lumnitzera littorea. The sequence continues at coordinate 17,725,385 of JAMXBB010000008.1, forward strand.
GAAGGTTCCGATATCATGGTACCAAGGCTTTTCATCGTGTGTTTTCTTATTAACCAAACAAAAAGCGAACTTCTCTTCAATTTTGATCTTAAGCAGCTGAATTTCTATCCTACTAGATATCTGAATCATGGATGCTAGAGTAGCTAAAGTGTTAGCAAACTGGTTCTGAGTCCTTAGTATGTATGTAAATGTAACTTCTTCAAACCAATCAGCTAACTTGGCTAGGTGCTAGTGATAAGGCACAATTTGGGGTCTTTTATCCTGTATTTGTCTCAATCTTGGCAAATGATCAATGAAGAATCCCCATATACTTCTACTTCTTGTATCTCTTTATCCAAAGCCATTTTAAGCCGTATAATATAAGCATCATATTTAGCAATATTATTAGTGCATGGGAAAATAAGCCTTATGGCCATTGGGAACTGTATATCTTCAAGAGATATTAGTATTACCTTAATTCCACGCCTAAAAGCGTTGGCAGCTCCATCAAAAAACATCTTCCATCTTAGGGGCTCCTCACATATTTCTTTATCAAACTCTTCTTAAGCTACTAAGATATTTTCATTGAGAAACCAGACTTGCACTTCTTGGGGAGTGTCTTCGAGGGGATCCTCTACCAGTTGATCTACCACTACTTACCCTTTGATCAAATTTTGATTCAAGTATGTGATGTCAAGTTCTAATAATAACATTTTCCATTTCGAGATTCTACCAATTAGAGTTAGTTTCTTTACTAAATACTTTAGGGGGTCATGCTATATAAGCAACTTAATATGGTAATAAAGTATGTATTGTTTAAGTTGATGCATGACCCAGACCAACATGCAACATGTCCTTTCAATTCCTGAATATTTTTGCTCTTCTTCTATGAACTGCTTTCCTAAATAACAAACAACTCTCTTTTTCCCTTCTTCATCTTTCTAACCAAGCATACCTCCCATAAATTCTAGGAATGTAGTGAGGTATAAAAATAACAGCCTTCTAAGCTTTGGAGCTATCAGTATTGTAGGATTCATGAGATATTCCTTAACTGTCGCAAAGGCTTCTACACATTCCTCATCTTAACTAACATTAGCATTCTTTTTTGATAGCTTGAAACATAGGGCAACATTTATCTATAAGTTGAGATGTAGACCGTATTATATAATTCAAACAACCTAATAAGCCTCTCACCTCTTTGATTGTGTATGGAGGGGGTATTTTTATTATTACTTTGACTTTCTCGAGATCCATTTCAATGTTGCTTTAGCTAATTATATAACTTAATAATTTCCTCGATGTCACCCTAAAAGTATACTTCTCAAGGTTTAACTGTAGCTGAAATTTCCTTAACCTATCAAACAACTTTCTCAAATTCTCCATGTGATTCTTCCTTTCTTTAGATTTCATAATCATATCTTCAACATATACCTCCATTTCTTTATGCCTCACATCATGAACGATTGCAACCATTGAGTCCAAAGGGCATTACTTTGTAACAAAACATGCTCTAAGTTGTGATGATGGTCATCATGGTCTTATCTTCTTAAGATATTTGGATCTAATTGTACTTAAAGAATCCATCCATAAATGATAAAAGGTGGTTCTCAATTATATTATCTACCAAGACATTGATATGGGGCAAAGGAAAGATATCCTTAGGTGTCACTTGATTAAGATCTCAAAAGTCTACCAGTAGTTCGAAGCAAACTTCCTACCATTCTATTCACAACTTCAGTTTGGCCGTCTATTTATGGGTAGCAAGAAGTACTGAACATAGGTTTAGTGTCAAGCTTCTTCCAAAATGTTTGCCAAAAGAAGCTTGTAAACTTTTTATTGTAATCTGAGACAATACTCCTTGGGACTCCATATAGCTACATAATCTCCTATAAAAAGAGGCTAGTTACAATTAAAGCATCATCAATTATGTGACAAGGGATGGAGTGGCTTATTTTACTAAACCGATCAACTACTACCATGATAGTCATGTTTCCGAGCTATCTTAGGTAATCCAAGCATGAAATCTATGCTTGGGTCAGTCCAAGGCCGATTTGGCATAGGTAGAGGTATATACTCCCTATAGGGCTCCTTTTTCCCGTTAGCTCTTCAATACACCTTGCATCATTCCAAAACTTTATGTACGTCTTTCATTATCCTTGGCCAATAAAAGTTTTCTTTTAACAATTCAAGCATCCTCTTTTTGCTAAAGTAACCGGCTAAGCCTCCTACATGCGCTTCTCATAACCGAGCTATTTGGTATGCACATACACTTACCTTTCATTAGAAATCCTTGGTTTAGATAAAATCCATCCACTAGGCTTCCATAACTACACATGACCACAATAGGTCCAAAGAAAGGATCTTGCTTATACTGATTGGGGAGAGTACCAAACCTAAGTACACAAGCTTAAAGGGTCATCACAAGTATATTTCGACGTGATAGGGCATCAGCCATAGTAATAGATTTTCCCTTTTATACTTGATGATGTAACAAAAAGTTTCTAGAAATTCCACCCATTTGGTATGATGTCAAGAGAGCTTTTGTTGGCCTATGAGGTATTTGCGAGACTCAAGGTTCATATAGATAATATACTCCCTAGGTAATAGGTAATGTTGCTAGTTCTAAAGGGCTTGGACAAGTGCATAGACGACCTTATCATATGTTAAGTAATTCAGAGCAACATCTCTAAGCTTCTCACTGAAATATGCAATAGGTTGGCACTCCTGTATAAGTGCAGCGCTAATGCCTCATTCAGACATGTCATAATCCAACTCAAAAACTTTATCAAAGTTTGGCAATACAAGTATGGGGGCAGAAGTCAACTTATATTTAATTTTGTCACTCTTCTAAGCTTTCTTTGACCATTTGAATTTAAAGTTCTTTCTAGTTAGCTTAGTCAAGGGGATAGCTATGGAATTGAAGTTTCGAATAAACCTTTAATAGAATGAAGCTAGACCATGAAAGCTCCCAACATTGACAACACTCATCAATGTCAACTACTCAAGAATAGCTCTAACTTTCTTATCACCAGTGTGGATACCTCCATTAGATACCACATATCCAAGAAATACGAATTCGTTACGATAAAGCACACATTTCTTTAAGTTATTAACCAAATGCTCTATTCAAAGGATATCAAACACAAACCTCAAGTGCTTGACATGGGATGAGAGGTTGGTACTATATATCAAGATGTTATTGAAATAAACTATAGCACAAAGCTCTTAAAACATGGTTCATAAGTTGCATGAAGGTGCTTGGATTGTTTGTGAGTCTAAATGGCATTACTAACTATTCAAAGAGACTATCATTCATTTTAAATACTATCTCCCACTCATCTCCTGGTCTCATTCAAATCTAGTGGTAACCACTCTTCAAATCCACCTTTAAGAAGATCCATGCACCATGTAACTCATCCAGCATGTGATCTAATCATAGTATTAGATACCTATACTTGATGGTGATTTTGTTGATAGCTTAGTTGTCAATGCACATATGCTAAGAGCCATCCTTCTTTGGTACTAGTACAACTAGTCCAATACAAGAGCTCAAACTTTCTCTAATGTATCCTCGATCAATTACCTCATCAACTTACTTCTTGAGCTCAACTAGCTACTTTAGGGTAAGCTTGTAAGTAAGTTGGTTCAAGAGAGCTATACGAAGCTAAAGGTCAATACTGTGTTCAATACCTTGAATAGGGGGCAAACTTTTCAACAGCTCGATAGGAAACATGTCAACATACTCTTAGAGTAAGGCCATCACCTCGATTGGAAATGCTCCAACTTGCTTTAGCTCAAGTAGTCTCCTTATTAGTAAGAACACAAACTCTTTCTTCTTAACATCCTTAGAAAATTATGTACGGGAAATCATTAAAGACTTCTTCTATAATGATTTGGAAACTTTAACTTGGGATTCTTGAACTTCTTTCGGGCTCATAAGGTTTAGTACAATTTTCTTTCCTTCTTTTTAGAACATATAGGTGTTTTGATGCATCTCTAGGGTTGAACACATGAAAAAGCACCACAACAAAAGAACTGAAAGAAAATAAAAGAAGATTAGTAAATTCTAGGTTACTACCAACTAGATATGACACACTAGTGGATCCTACTTAGCTTACAATTCACTAGATATGATTCACCAGTCTGAACTATAAGGTCACTTGCCACTACTCCTTACCAAAAGGAATAAATAAGAGTTAAAAGGATAAATGAAAACACAAGGATTACTCATAAAGGAAACTTGTAATAGTTTGATATGGTAACGGATGCTTGCATACAAAAATAAGTGGGGTTTATATACTAACCCTACTAAGGTCATAAGCATACATGGAAAAGACAAGAATAGTAATCTACAATTAGAATATATGAAATATACTAAAAAGGGTAAAAGAGAAAAAGAATATTCTGTATAGAAAAGTAAAGAATCTTTCTGGAATGTTGTGCTAGAAGACATATATTGCATCGTAGTTGGTGGTCTGAAGTATGATACAATTTGGACAAAGGTGATGAAAAGAGTCTACAGTTAAAGCAAACCTGATCTGGTTTAGGTCGGGGGCTTAGTCAATCAAGGATATCTAGATCCATTTTTGGGTATCTCATAGTTTAGCTTAGGCTAGGGTTGAATGTTGGTTGGCTTGGGAGCTTGGCTTAGATAAATGATTGAGGTTGTTTTGCTTGGATACTGTTTGGCTCTTAGGAAGAGCTTGGCGATTGGCATGGTTGCTCAAGAGCTTCAAGAACTATGTTGGCACATGTGAAAGCTTGGTACTTAGGTCGGCAGTAAAGTGAAACATGGAGGTTGAATTAGGAATTCTTATCATAGATGAGACTTTAAGCTAATTTCTCTACATGGGTTCTTAGAGTCCTTTAAGTCAGTTACACGTGATTAGCCTAGGGAGTTGATTCCTATAATGTTCCTATATCCACCAAGGAGCACTCACAAATTGAATAGCCATGGTTAGCCAAGCAATATATGTGAGGCATACAAGGGTAAGACATCACATAGAACTTCCTCCCTATATCTTTAGCCAATAGTAATTCAGACTAGAACTTACTCGATAACAGGTAGTCTTCCCTTCTCATTGAGCTATTATATCTTATAAGGTTTAGGATCAGAATAGGTCAACAACTTCAAAGCCTTTATGACTCCTTACTCTATTACATTGGTATAACTTTCTCCATCGATGATCAATGTGCATAAAGTGCCACTCCTCCTCTATTCATTCTCATCAATAATAAAGGTATTAAGAGATCTCCATACAACCGTATAGTATTCTCCTAGTTTAAGTTGGATCAAGGCGTCATAATCTTCTTAAAACTCATCTAATAGATGATCAACATCTACCTCCTCTTTTCTTTCACTTGTACTTTCCACTTCAATCTACAAGGTCTTACCCTTAATGATGATAGCACATCTGTTCAGATATTGACTATCAACATGTCCAAAGCCGAGACACTTAAAGCACTTGATTTCTCATGTCTTTTGTCTAGAGCTCTAACCTTGGTCCTTCTTAGCCTTAGGTTCCTCGGCCTTAGTCTTACCTCAGCTCTCATCAGATCCATTCAAAGCTTGACCTCGATGATCTACGTTGGAACTATACTGGGCTCGATCATATTTAGGTCAGCTTAGTATACTAGATCTACTCGATAATCTTAGTTGGATGCCTAGAGCTTGGTGTAGTTGACTTCACCTCTACCTTTCAACTCTCTAATCTACTTAAATGGCTCTCTAAGCTACTTAAATGGTTTCATCTAGATTTCCAAGTCTTTGTACCTTTATGACATTACCGATCTCAAGCTTTAGGCTAGAAATGAACCTTGCTACTGTTCATACGTCTAGCTCAATAACATCACATCGAATCATTAGTAACTGGAACTCTTAGACATACTTGTTCAAAATTGGTTACCCTATTTAAGTTCTTAGAGACATCAAAAAGTATCTTGCTCAAAACTCATTTCATCTCATTCCAAGTTCATATTTCTTATCAAGCTCGTTGACGTATAGTTTACAACTTCTTCCACCATATTGCTGCATACCCAAAAAACACTAAGGCTACTACACTAATATACACTAAGCCTTCATAATCATAAAAGTCAAATATTTTCTCAATCTTCTCTTCCTAGTCTAAATATTCATTAGCATTGCTAAACCCCAAGAATCTTGGAACTTACACTTTAATATGCTTAGCCCCTCAAGGGGCTTGGACTGCATGCTTAACATATTCAAGAAACTGCTCATCCTCATCTTTATCATCTTTCATATCCTCAAGTTTTTAGCATACATGTCCTTTAACTTGGACAAGTCGCACTTAGGTTGCATTTACAGCGCTAAGGGCTCAAATTTCTATACCTTACCCTCTCGATCTATCTTACACACCTTGTCTTCATTCAACATTTCCTTCGTAGGGTTAGGCTTCCACTAATCGCTGCACAAATATGGTTAAGTAAGCTACAATGGCAATAAGGTTCTACAACTGCTCATCAATGGTTCATAGGGTTTGTTGCTCACCACGACCTCATCATAGAGCATCACCCTTAACGTCACCTATTTCTCCTTATATGCTATGATTCAACATTCTTTTAACAAGACTTCAATAAGTTCACAATCTAATAAAAGATTCTGCACAATACCACTAAACACTATATTGCATAGTAGCTTAACACTTACTCTATTTTGTAGTGGTGAAACAAAGTATAACAAAACGTGTACAAACTACTAGAAGGATTAGTTACTACAATACTCAACTATTGGTCATAACTTCAAGCTTTAATACCATAATTGTGCTTAGGAGCTAAGTTATCACTAGGTCTTACTATGGGAAAACTAAGTAGGTCCTTCGAGAGATCTAAGAAAATGGAAGGTCAGCAAATACTATGGTAGCTTCATGAAGCTGCTCTCTTGATGTGACTCATTGAGGGACCAACACAACTTAGCCTTCACTTGATGACGCACAAGCAAACACTTAGGTTCACTTACCATAAACATTAAGCTACTAACAAGGTTAAACAAGAGTGAGGAGATTGTGCTTGAAGAATAGTGTCTCATAGGGACAAAGAGAATATTCATAGAACAATGATGTTCAAAGGTTTATTACTGCTACAAGATAATGGACTATTTATAGTAAGTCCTTAAAGTAACAAAAGGAAATAAAGAAATTATAAAAATGGGCATTTTCGAAAATCAAGAACCTAGTACGACCCAAAAGGGTATATGTGACAATTAAAAAGAGGGAATATAGTATAATGTCAAAAAAAAAAAAAAACAACAGAGTAGGATGGGTAAGACGATGTTATTCCTTCCATATAGGACGTAGAGAAATCCTAGAGTTGAGCTACTCAAGCATAGCAATAGATCGACTAGTGGAGGGAATGGATAGATCGACTTCTAAGTTGTCAGCATGCGGTAGGTCAGCATTAGTGAGCTCAGCATGAGGGTAGGGGATGGAGCAGAGTAGAGCATATCCAAGTTAGGCATTTAGGGAATTTATTTTCAAGCCTTTTTGGTATTAGAGTTCATCTTAGCCGAGCTAAGATGTTTGAATCCTCCTAACTAGACCTCATAAGCCCCTGTATTAGGCTTGGGTGATGAGTTCAGAGGTTAGCATTCTATCACTACAGTACACTATATTCGAGCCTTAAGGCTAGAATATTGGTGGCTTGAAATGAGGAAAGCTACGCTTGGTTTAGCTCAAACTTATGATCAATGTCAAAGGAATGCCCCAGTTGAGCAAGCTCTAAGCTCATACCCAATTCTTCTCACTAACCCTTGGCTTTTTACCTAGTAAAGACTACATATATTAGGTCGTTTCTCAAGAACTACTAAATAAAGAAGGTATATGATTGTTATAGTTGGTTATTTCACAAAATAGGTTGAAGCTAAAGTTGTGCCAAGCATAACAGAAAGAAGCATTAAGGCATTTATGGTAAGTAACATCCTATCTAGATTTGGAACACCTTATGTGATCATAATAGACAATGGCCCACAGTTTGACAATAACAAGTTTAAAGAATTTTGTGAAGCTTAGAAGTTTAGGGTATGTTGTACTTCTATTGCGCTTTCCTAAAGTAATGGCCAGACTAAAGTAGTAAATAAGTTCATTTTATAAAGCTTGAAGAAAAGAGTGAGTCAAGCAAGTAATAAGTAGGTAGATGAGCTACCTAACGTTTTGTGGGGGTATAGGACTACTTAAAGGACATTGACAAGTTGTACTCCATATCAATTGGCCTTTAGAACTGAGGTAGTGCTACCCATTGAGTTATAAGTGGAAAGTGCAAGAGTCCAAGCATATAATCTCGAGCTTAATGACATTAATCTTCGAGCCAATCTAGATACAATTCACAAGGCATGCACCTTAGCTAAAGCTAACCCTACCACTTATCAATAGTGAGTTGCCCGATACTACAACAAGCAGGTCAAGCATAAATCTTCCAACCTCATGACTTGGTCTATAGAAAATTAGAGGCATTAGGGGAAAAAGGAGTGTAAAGGGAAACTTGCCCCAACATGGGAAGATCTAGTAAAGGTAAAGGAGGTGGTTAAAAATGGGCATGAATACAAGCTAGAGAGGCTTAATGGTTAATTGATACCAAAAGCATTCTTATGGAATACTGACAATCTTAGATCTTATTTTGATTGAAGGATATGGAGGATCAATCTCGGAGGCCTAAGATGAAGTATGTTTGTATGATGTCTGCTTGTTTATATGTTTGTTTTTGCTAGCATGAATTAAGATGTATATGTTTGTTTATTTTAGTATCTAATGTAGTTTATGTTTTGCTAGACTTTTTCTTGAAGTCTTATGTATTTATCCAACATTATGGAACTATGTTTGATTAAGTAGATATTATGTATCTGTCGCAACTAATAGCCGACTTAATTTACTATTTGATATGGTTAATTTTGAAATAACTATTTATGGCCTTATTCACCTGTTCATGACTTTATTCACTTTACTATCTCCTTGTTCACCTATGTATGACTTTACTCGCTTTACTCTCTTCACCATAATGCTTTATGGAAAGTAAAGCATAGTCTAAGTTCTAGTTTTATGAATGACGAGATCTCAAAACCCTAAATCCTTGCAAGGGTAACAAGTATGGTGGTTATAAGTCCTCTTAAGGACGATGAGCTAAAGACTATAAGTTCTACTAAGGATGACGAGCCATAAATTACAAATCCTTTCTTTGATAGCAAATAAATGTATGCTTTTAGGCCCTTGGCCAATAAGAAAGACATGTTATAATCTTAGTTGTGGAGAAAATGAGCTATTATAGCGGTGATAATCACGAAACCCCTAATCTCAATTTGGTCAATCACTATTGGAACTGAGTTCCAATCCAAAGGAATTTCATGAAGAACTGTTGAAACTATTAAAGTAAACAACAACATATCCCAACTGACATGCAATTGAAACTCATTGAAAAGCACAGTTGAGTATCATCACAAGATGTTAAAAGTTCATATGTACTAAAATTGTCAATGAAGGTTCAAAGGAACATAGTCTTCAAGAAATATGGTTTTACAATGCCAACATCGGCATGCTAACATAAAAGAAAGTTTGAAACAAAAATATAAATGATGGGCAAAGGGTTATCATTAGCCTAAGGTCTAGGTAAGAGGAGCATCTTGGGATCAAAGCCTTGACCAGCTTTTAGCTAGGTATTAGTCGAACAGTAGATACAATAATCTCTTTAGCTTCAAGACTCTCACTTTCTTCTTTCGTATCAAAGCAGTTGGCTATTAGAGTACCTACATCTTTTGTTTGCTTCTCTACTTTTACTGAATGCTCTCTCGTTTCAGCTTAGGCCTAGACATTTCAAGCTTGTTTAGCAAAGTTAAGACAATTAAGGTCGTACTCAGGGTAATGAATTAAAACCTCTTCTCAGGCAAAGTTGATGCCATCTAACATTTTTCAAGTCATCATCTACTTATATTCATCACTCTCTTGAATGTCCACATAAGCCTTAACGTATAGAGAGTCCTTTTCCTTCATAGTATCAGCCAACTTAATTTTTAGCTCCTCATACGAGCTTTGCAAATGAGTGACCCCATCTATACTAGCCACTTGGTTTTTATCTTCCTTAGCTATTTGGAAGAAACATGAATGAAGGATTATAACCTTAATGGGTGGAAGGAGGTTGAAAGGCTAAGATGAAATTGAAGACTTACAGCATTCTTCTCTTCTAATAAGGCTTCTACAACCATTAAGAGCCTTTAGGAGTTCTAAAAAATCAATATGAGAAAAAGAAAGAGACACCGAGCCTAACAAAGGTGAAATCACAAAGGTAGAAGGTTTATATCATAACAACTGGAAGCAACTAAATCGAGTAGACTCTTTGATGCAAACATCTAAGAAAGCTTGACTGCGTTAGTCAGGGATTGAATATCATTGGCTAGTAGATTCCCTTTGAGTAATTCAAGGGCTACCCAAGCATTTCCTAAAGCAAAGTTTATAATACTGACATTCCAGGTGGGCTAACATTGCACAACCTCAGTATTTTGTCTCTATACTAGGGTTATCAAGCTTAGAACTACGAATGGAGCCTCTTTTTCCTTCATTAAGGTTAGTAGAATTACCTCTGACCTTAGAGTCCCTTGGAGTTTTCCCCTTTTTAGGTTTCCTCTCCAAGGGAAGACAATTATGTGTATTGGGTCACTTCCTAGGTTCAGTAACCTTAGCGACCTTCCTCTTAGCAAAAGCCTTGAGTTGTTGAGACTCCTTAGCATTCTTTACCTACTGACCATCCTTCTTCTTGGTAGTAATAAGAGCAGTAGACTTTATTAATGGTTTGATCAGCTTCTTTGGGAGGACTTTCATCTAAGGTTTAGGTGGCTACTTAGTAGGAGCTTGTTTAGAGATGTCTTCTTGCTATCCTCCTCTCCTTTAGACCTATCGACCTTCAACTTAGTAAATGTGTCCTTGGAGCTATAATCCTTAATCGTTATATCTACATTAAGTAATGTAAGGAGTTAGACTGGGATGATTAAAAAATAAAATGAAGAAAAATTACAACAGTCATGCTAAGCACTGGCAAGGAAGACCATCCCACTCTCAAGTAGATGCAAAGGTTCCTCCTCTTATAAGACCCTATCAGCACGACAAGATCATGATGGTGCATACCTTATTCAACTTTTATTCCCCCATCCAAATTTCCAATGTTTCTATTGAATGTGCCATTAGCGCCCTCAATAACCAAAGCTTTATCCTTAGGGAAGATTAGAGCACCCTAAGAGTATTTGGTTACAATCTCATTAGTGTCCCAAAGGAAATATCAATTATTATAAGCCTCTATAATAGTATCTTAGGCCTTTTGGTTATTAAGGAGTGAGTGCTTTATATCAAATAATCTAATAAGTTGACTCTAGGTTGTTGGTAAGTCTAATGATGTAACTGACCTAACTACTATCCATTTCTGCTTCCGTTCATGATTGGAAGATTTCAATCCTACAAATAATTTCCTATGAGGTTCGGCGTAGATATAAAACTAGCCTTCTTTCTTCTTCAAAACAAAAAAAAATATCTAAACAAAGTTACTATAGCCTTAAGCTTGAGGTCTTCATATATACATTCAAAGGCTATGAGTAGTTTATAAGAGTTGGGAGTGAGCATAGAAGGACAAAGATGATGATATGTAAAATAACACCTCTTGAATATAGTAAAGGGGAGTTTCAAACCAACTCCAAATACTTCTTAAATATGGCAAATTCCTTATCACCTAATGCCTTGATCCGCTCATGTGGTTGAAGTCTCTCAAACGACCATTCTCTAAGGGCACCTCTAAAACAAAGCTACAAGTCATTGAATTGTTGATCAATTACCGTAGTAGTGAACCCATTGGGACTCATATCGTACTTGATCCCAATGTATAAGAGTAATGTAAGAGAATCACCTCCACTATTTAGGGGATACTTGTCATTAAGAGATTCCTAATCCTCTACTACTAAAGGGTACGGATTCTCACCAACCTAGTGTACCTAATTAAATCCTAAGGGCAGTCAGCAACATCAAGGTCTATTGTACTGGAGGGTTCTTATGGAGGAGGAGAATTGCCTACTAAATGTGTGGTGGATGGATCTAGGCTTCACTCATGTACGAAAGTTGAGTCGTCTGATTGAGCAGAAGACATAATTTACCTGGGTGAATATGTTGCTACAAATGGAAAAAGAAGACGAAGGGAAGTGTATGGGCTATAAGAGATGAAGGGTAAAGTTAGACAAAATAAGGATAGAAGTACAAAATTGAAATGAAGAAGAGAAAAATTGTAGAAGAAGAGTAAGGAAGATAGAGAATGAATTTGGCTATAGTTTTCTAGGGGATTAAAGCTGCTACAATTACCAGCTAATAGGTGTCATTTGATTTGTTACATGTTGTGCAAGATCAAACAACCTAAATGAAATTACCCATCCCAAAAGATACACATGAACTTTAATACGATCACATGAATTCTAATGGTGGTAAGTGGAATGTCATGCTTAATAGTTAAAGTTCCCCAATAAGTTACATGAAAAATGAAACCTTGAAAGGCAACTTATGGCCTATTAAGGTCAGGAACAAGGAAAAGAATATATTACCTATCCATGATAGCAATAACTTGATAAAATCATCAAGAGGAGTTGGGAGACGAATGTTGATAAAGGTTTTCCCTAGGATTGCAAACCGAGTTATTTAGGATTGCCTCTCATCTCTTATTAGAACTATATTCCCTTTTTGCATTACTTTAACCTCCTTTAGGCTCTGCTGATCACAAGGTAAGGTTTGAAAAGTGTGAATACTTGGGCTTCATCGAAAGAAGCCTTGCCAGAACTAGGTTAGATATATTTCCTCTAGCTTAGAATAACTACCTTTAGGTTTGACTTTGACCTGGTCGACCTCAAAAAGTTCAAACTCTAACATTGGGTAAGAACAATGAGCCTTCCTATCTAGATATCAGCCCATTAGTTGCCATTACATCAGCCATATTCCTTAAAAATCAAGAAGTGGTCATTAAATTTGAACTAGGCACATGTGCTTAAATTGGAGAGAATAGTTACCACTTTCAAAATGATCCAATAGCTATAAAAGGAGGTTTGAATGTAGCAGACATGTTCTTTTAGGCTCTCTAACATTTTTCTCCTTTACTTTCCCTTTACCTTACTCGATATTACTTAACTTAGACATCAAAGTGACAATACCAGAGTTACCCTAGCACTCTCTTAGCCTAACTTTCATTTGTTTTGTAGGGTGTTTGTGGATTTATTATTCAAGATCATACCTCAACCAAGGTTTGATATCAACAAACACTATATTTAAAAAAAAATAAAAAGAAAAACAAAAGATGCGTGGACCATTAAATGTAAAAGTGGAGTTATTATATAACATTTTGCTACAAATAAAAGCGTACAAACAATGAAAATTTAAATACTTGTATATGCTTCTATCTTACAATTAGTAAGGATTTAGAATATTGAATTAAGAGAATTTATGCATAAGCTACATATCAATAGAAAGTAACAACAATAAAGTATCAAATGTTAAATATTCAATTCTCAAAATTTAAGCATTATATATATATATATATATCAAGTTAAATTTCAGATTAAACTTACTCATAAAAATGATGAGTAAATAAGATCTAATGTCACATCTCCTTAAAAAATTAGGGAAAGAGGGAGAGAGAAGGGACTAGAATGAAGAAAAGGTGAGGAAAGGAGATTAAAAAAAATGATTTGTCATTCCTAATATTAATATTCAACACTATTTAAATATATAATACAAAAACATTATTTTACATAACCTCTCTATTAATGGAATGTGTTTTAAAAAAAAAAATAAAACATTATATTTAAAAATGAAAAATGAACGAACCATTATAATAGAAAGCATTGAAAAAGGTCGATTGAGGGCTACATTGCAAAAGATTAATTAAGAATTTCAATATGAGAGCAACCTTTACCTTCAATTAGAACCAATTTCAATTAATGTTATTAAACTCAACCTAAGTAATCGACTTGAATATGAAAGAGAGATTAAGGAGAGAACTGGATTCGATTGGAAGTTGAACTAAAGTTAAGCCTAAGTCAAACCTAAGTCAAACTAACTTGAATTGTAGGGATCAATTCGGGTTGGCAATTGGTTTCAAATGTATATGGAAAAATTACCTAATAAAAAAAATTGATGCGGAGGATTTTGATTAAGTATGGTGAAAAAAGACTGAAAAATAAAATGATTGTTTTGAAGAGAGAGAGAGATAGAGAGAGAGAGAGAGAGAGAGGGATGAAAGGAAGGAAAAAAAAGTAGAAACGGAGATAAAAAAAAATGTATATAATAAATATGTAATAAGTATATTTATGTTAATATTTTTTTTATCAAATATGTTATTAAAATTTATATAAAATCAATATAAAAATTTCACAATTAACACATTCATAACTTATATACATATATTGTTATATCCATTACATAACTAATGCAAAACAGTACAACCATTATAAATCACACGGAAGATAATTTAGATTTATTATATAGCCTATAGTATGATCAAAAATGTATTATACTGCCTAAATACACTATATGAAATATAGTTATTATGTTTTTAAACAGGCCATGGTTAAATAATCATAAGCTAAAATTATAAATACATTTCTTTTTTCTTTTTTATAACATATATTTATTAAATTTTATAGCCTAAATGCACTATATGAAATATAGTTATTATGTTTTTAAACAGGCCCTGGTTAAATGATCATAAGCTAAAATTATAAATACATTTCTTTTTCTTTTTTTAACATATATTTATTAAATTTTATAGTGAATAGTGTTTATTAGGTTTGTGATTTGAATAAATATTATATACATAAGTCGTGCATAAAATAATGGATATACAGCCAATTTATTTGAATAAATAAAATATAAAATTCTTTAATGGGGTCAACGTCATTATTTGTATCCATATAAAAAGCTAAAAGCATAAAGAATTCCAAAGGAAAAAGGCTACTGAGCACGTTTCAATGGTACAAACAATGAAAACTTGAAACCTTTAGCGTAATGTTACCCTAGGTTCTTATAATCCCTTGAACACAATTTTGATAAGTTTAGGCTATTACACCTTTTGAGGAGAGGATGATACATGTTCCAATTTATAACGCTTTTTTCATCGAAATATGACATCATCTTTAGCACGTATTCAATTAAAAAAAAAAAAAAATGCTGCGGTCCTGGATGTCTCTTTATTGTAAGCCCGTCTCAATGTTGTCAAAATATGCACTTAAATGCATTACATGGGAAAGACCCTTGTAACCCAGTTCCAATCCTATCTCCCTTGCTGTAACCATCTGAAAAAAAACAACAAAACACATTACGCCTATTAGTAATCTTTATGTAATAAATAATTTTAGATAACTACTAAAGAAAAAATGTCTATATAGACTATATCATATAATAACATAGCATCTTCTTTGGGGAAAAAAGGTGAATTGAAGTTGTAAACATCAAAATAGGATAAACGTAGAACTTTATACAAAATAAAAAGGTAGAAGCAGGAGTTGTGGTTTCGAATATTTTAAGAGAAGTCAAATTTTAATTTTAATTTATAAGTAGTAATGTGAACTTAATTTACAAATCGTGAAAAGAAGGCATACCTTAATTTTGATATTACTGGTAATGACTCTAATAATTTGAAGCATTGGGGTTTGCTATGATAAATGGGAAAGAGGAACAAGAGTAAACCAATGCTTAATGACTAAGATAACGTAAGGGATGATGACAAAAGGAAATACTCAAATCGTTTACCAACTAATTGGTAAACAAAAGGTTATGACTAAGACAATATATTTTGGAAAAAGAATCTACATGGGGAAAAATAGAGAAGTTGAATGAAGTAAAGCAACTTATATTGTTTTCTTGAATATGCACTTTTCTTTAAAAGGTTAAATTGGAAAGATATAATTTTAAAATAAAAAAAAAGTAAATAATTTATGTTGTTCTTTGAAGAGATACTACAAATGGTGGTTTTTAAAAATTACAAAAAATGTAAAATTGAAAAATTGTAAACACAGGAAAACTTCTAAAATTATATATTATAGAAAATTGTGAGAGCTTCTACATTCTCGTTCTCTATTTTAGTGAAATCAATTCAATCCTCCATTTTACTTTTAATTTAATATTTATTAGATCTGAATTATTAAAAACATAATTAGTTTAATGATTCAGATTTAATAAACATTAAATCAAAGATAAAATTAAGAACTAGACTGATCTTGTCAAAAATATGGATGAGACTATAGAAAAATTCATTATAATAGATGTATGATAGAATTTGGTCCCAAACGAAAGGGTAAAAACATTCATCCAAAGTGAATGGCTTTATAGCATCTTTGTGTAATTTCAACGGCATTCATTTACATTCATTGAAAAGAAAACCCAACCGTTTATTAATAGTCAATTTCCGTTTGTTAAATAATAAAATACTTGTTCACGTATTTTTGGGCATAAAAAGATTTCTAAGAGATCAAACTAAAGAATTAACAAATTGGATACGGAGCAAATGCATATAAGATTTAAAAATAGAGAGGATGGAACAAATAAGCTCAAATGTGTCATTTAAAGATTTATAGTTATAATGAAGTACTTAAGGTTTGATTTTGTGTTTTAGATTGCTCACCGGTAATATGAATTTACGTGATATTCTATATTAAGTAAAGCCTTGCATGAATTATAAAAAAAGAATTAGTACTGGTTTATAAGTCATAATAGTGAATATTTTATTAAAACTAATTAAAAAATTTTAGATTAAGTGCTTAAAAAATGCTTGTTAGTATTTATTGATTTAGTTATTCGTTAATTTTGACTTAAAGCATTACAAATGATGTTAGAGCTAATCTCTTATCAAAGTCCCTTTATAGAATAAGTTCGAGGAGGGTAGGGAATATCACTAGTATAACTCAGAAACTCCTAAAGCAGAAAGTATAAAGCCACGGTGGTGCATATCTTGTCAATTATAATACCCCATGTATATGTAGTCCCACATGAATTGTGGGAAGGGCTAATATCATGAATGACATATTAACACTAATTTGATACTTTTGGGATAAGTGAATGAAATGGGTCTATTAGTATTTATTAATATAGTTATTAGCTATTTTTAGCTTGATGTATTAAAAATTATATTAGAGCTAATCTCAATCTTCTATCAGGATATAACTGTATCGAAAAAGAGGAAAGGGGGCCGATTGTTACGGTTTCTTTGTTTGATCACAAGTTGCACTCTTATGTTCATTTGTTCAATTATCGGATAAAGTTAAATTATTTGTTTGGTATTACTCTATTTATATATATGCATGATTAGAAATTTGTTCTTGAAATGCCAGTGCAATTATTGAAGGGTTTATGTATCAACAGGTATCACCATTAACGCTGTCACGGTGGATTATGAAACTGAGAGCCACCGCCACGCCCATGTAGACTGCCCTGGACATGCCAATTATGTCAAGAACAACATTACGGGTGCCACATAAATGGATGGCGCACAAATTATGGTGCGGATGGTCCAATGCCCCAAACCAAATATCACATTCTGTTGGCCACATAGAACTTTTGCAGCTTGTGGAATTAGAAGTCAGGGAATTGCTTTCTGCATACTAGTTACCCGATTATGATTTTCCTTAAAAGAGAAAATAAAGTTAATGAAAATGATTATCATTTATGATATAATAAGTTTGTATAATGTGGTTAAGTTTTTTTTCCTATATGGAAATTTTATATGTTTGTAAGAGAGAGCAAATGCATGTATCAACTACTGAATGGAGGGGGGAAAAAAAGGATCAATAAGAATAAATCTGCGTGAAACAATGGGTACGAGAACTGGTATAAAAAGTACAACAATATGGAGAAGAATAAAGCCATGATTTGGGATTATGTGCAAGTATAAAGGGGTAAAATTACTTTATTTGAAAATTTGGAATTTTTGTGTACCTGATCAATAGTTTATTAGTTGGAGTATATGCAGTTTGTGTTTAATATTGTGTAGCTAAATAAAACGACTGAAAAATAAGATATATATCGAAACATTTATATAATGAGATTCTTGAAGAAGACATGCAACAAGATATTTAGAGACTTAAATAAGTAAATTGCCAGTAAGTACAGCTTAATGAGAGGTTACAATTAGATTATTGTTAGACCTAGATTTTAGTTATGCCAGCTAATTGTTAACTTAATGTAAGATTAAGAATTTTCCAAATTTTACATTGTTCTCTTCGGCATTCTTTCAATTTCTGAAACTAAAGTTTCAATTGAATACCAATGTTGAAATCATCTTCAAACTAATGGATCTTTTCACTCTTGAAAAACAATCTTTTGCACACATCTTGAATTGGTGCACGCATTTCCTTTCCGGGCCTCCGAAGATGGATGAAGAAAAAGGTTCTTTTTCTTCCCCTTAAACTTTTAGGGGTCATCGCCCATGCATAGCATCACATATTGAATATTGGTGCATTTATATCCCCATAAGTGTTTTTTTTTTTTTTGTTTCCAGTTTTAGAATATCTATTGTAATTTGGTATTTTTAGTGTAAATAATTACATCAGTAGATAATGATAATTATGTTTAATCAGAGCAACAAATAAATGGTCAAAAGTGGAACAATATGATAATGATGGCTTAAAATTGGTAACGGCGATGATCAATTGTGTTCAAAATAAAAACTTATAGATGAATTTGATTTCTTTTGATAAAAGGAAATAGATTCTCTCATTTTCAATCAATAGATTCTTTTAATAGATTAGAGATATAGTTTTTATATCAGCAATGTATGTTTTAATCTCCTAGTCCCAAAAATATTTCATACCATTTAGCATTTGTAGATCACATGCCCTAACTTTTCAAGGAGCGATATCATCCTTATCCTCTTTAATTATCCAATTTTTAACACATGGACTATATAATAAAAGGTTTTACCATTAGTCCTATCTATTTAACATCTCTTCATAAGGTGATGCAGTGTGGTTTTTGTTTTTGAAAATTACTAAGGACCTTATATTTTTCAAAATGCAATGTACCTGTAGCCTACATTCTTTCAACTCCAAGAAGTAAATTCTCAACTAAACACTAATATTAAACATAATGGAACTCTGTCTTTTCTTACACCTTGTGATGGATGAAGGAGAGGATTCTTTTTCTCCCTTTAAGCTTATAAGGAACATCTCACTTGCATAGCATCACATATTGAATTGTAGCTTGGTGTATTTACATCATGGAAAATGTTTCTTTCTATTTCCAGAATAACTATTGTAATTTAGTATTTATAATTTTTAAATAATTATATTAGCAGATGATAATATTATGCTTAATCACAAAAATAAATGGTTAAAAGTAACAGAATTGTGATATAGTCGCTGGTAGTTTGTAATGATGATGATTATTTGTGTTGAGAATTTAATTTTTTTTTTTAAGTAATTAAATTTTCTCCATTTCCATAGAATAGCAATTCATAAGGTAGAAATATAATTTTTATATTTCTCTGCAACTTCCATTATTGTTGTCGGGGTTAGCTATGGGGCTTACTTCTATTGGAACTGGGGTTGATCAAGGTAATGCTACTAGCCAAGCTGAGCGCTTGCAGAGGCAAAAATTCAAGGTAATTTATTACTTGATTTGGCTTTTGTAGAAGTGCTACCAATCTATAAATTAGTTATAGTGTTCGCGTTTTTATTTGCAAAATCTTTTTGTGTAATCCTATTATGAAAATCCATATATATGTTTTTTTTTTTAGTCCAGGGCTTGTTCCCTACTTTCTAAAATTGAAATTATCTTAATATTTTACTTCTAATTACTTATTCATTCAGATACTAAACTCATGAAAGGATGAATTTAAGGATGAGAAATCGGCATGCTGATACACTTTCTTCCTTCCCATTTATGGATTATATACTTCTTTAATTTATAAGCTATAGCCTGTTATGGTCCATCCTTTCTTTTATCTTATTTTAATTGTCTGACCTTTGCCATATATGTTAAGCCATGAAAGGCTTTACCATTCTTTTGTTCTAGAATTATTTGAGATCTCTATCTAAAGTGGCACGATTCGGTTTTGTTTCGAAAATTTTCAAATAAAACCAATTCAAACCAAATCAAGCAAAAGACCAAAATTTTTTTGACCTATAATTGTCTGTCGGATGTGGCAGGATCAACTTCACAGGACGTAAAAGTTGAGGTTGACACATCAGCATCAGCAACATGTCCCTCCATATATCTGGCCGTTGGAGGGATTATATCACAATATCTGGTCCATAGCGAAGAGGTTGTTTCTACCATCCAAAATCTATGGAAAGAATCTCAATATGGAAAAGTGGAAATAAAAAATTTGAAGGGAAACCGGTCTTTATTTTTATTCCAAAATGCTGCCATTGCTGAAAAGGAAATAGAAGATGGTCCATGGATTATCATGGAAAATTTTTTGTGTCTCAAGCACTGGGAGAGCAACATGAATTTAGAGAAAGTCCGCTTTACGCATATCCCCATATGGGTTCAAGTGCACAACTTGACGTTTAACCATATTACCGAATAGTATGCTAAATTTATTGGAAACATCATTGGTGAGTTTATTAAACTAGATCGAAGGAGTCTAATACGTAATCGGTTCCTACGAATCAAGGTGCTGTTAGATTTCACCGCGCCCATCAAAACAGGCACGTGGCTGAGCAGAAAAAGAGGTGGAACGAACTATCATGCTGAGTTCAAATATGAAAAAATGGCCGCTTTGAAGTGCAACTGCGGGTGCTTCGGTCATCCGATTGATAAATGTAAGGAAGTGGGTGCTCAACACCCCCAGTTCGGTCCGTGGCTAAGGGCCTAAGAAGCTACTACCTCTCGTATCCTGGCCGAGGACGCGGACAAGGCACGAAGGTTGAAATTCTCGTAGTTGAAGTGAAATTAATAATCAGGGATTATAATGACATGATGAAGCACTGAAGTTGATCCAAACAGGACATATTAGGATTATCACTTTTATTGTTCTTATTTTCTTCTAGGCTTTAATTTTGATATGATCCACCAAGTTGAATCTTGGTATCACAACGCTCCATTAGAGTCCTTGAGAGGATATGCCTTAAGTTCAAAAGAACTCTTAATCCTGTATTTATATATGTATCATATATATATAATGGCTAACCCGTTTCTGTTTGCATTTTCTCCTTTCATCTACGTATACATGTACATAACATACATGCATGGACATAAATATACACACATATGCAAACATATATAAAATATAATATATGTATATGTATGTATATATAAGGGAAAACATCTTCGTTGAATTATATGTCTTCACATTCCACTAAAATATATATATATACTAGTAGATAAGCACCTGTATTATGTATGTAAAAGATAAATAAAACCGTACAAAAGAATTTGTACCATATTAATCAACTAAATCATATCACTACTATGATAAAATATGCATGGAAAATATGTGTACAATAAAAAAAAATAGACATAGATAAAACAACATGATAAAGAAATACTAACAGCAATTTATTTGCTTCATAAAAGAAGTCACAATGTTCCTGTAAAAATTTTTTTTTTTTAAATTGTTATATTAATAATGAAAATAACTCACACATGGCAGCACCCACATTCATTTTCAATAATATGGAACAACTAAACCAACGACACATATTTATAACAATATAACCGGACTCACTGCAACATACTTGTATTAATATATCACAACCGAGACACACGTAAGCAAATAATTTTTAAAAAAATGCAGTAGTGACTTACGTAATATCAATGAACCCATATGTAGCAGAAATTATTTGGTTCCCTTATGAGTATGATTGATAAGGGAATAAGTGGGTCTTTAATTGTTGAAATATATCTACATTTATGCAACCACATCTAAATATAATGTGTAAAATTCCTACATAAAGAATTCAAATAATGAAGTGGGATCAAGTTGCCATGTATTAATCATTTTTCTTATAAGCACGCATAACGATCCAACTAAATATAGATAAAAGAATCCCAATACAATAATTCATAATTTGTGTTCTGATATGAACATTGGCATTTTCTATCGAGATTAAAAAGGAAATAATAGTAACACAAATAAGAAAAGAAGAATTTATGATCCAAAATAATCAATTTACCAATAAGGAAAAGCGACCAAATTAGGTTGCTTATGCATATAAAGGGGAATAATATAATTAAAAAGGAATACAACTTAAAACAAAAATGGCTTTAGGAGAGAAAATTAATGAGAGTTATATTTGTAAATCTTCCCACATTCATGAATGAAAATAATTTGATTTAAAGTAAAAGTTGATAATAATGAAGGTAATCAATAAGATTTCTGTGTAATTTTTCCCAAATCCTGTTTCCAATAATAAAAGGAAATACTTAATTATAAAGATAAATTGCTTCAAATAAAAATGACAGTGAAAGAGGAAATTAATGAGATTTTTACGTATAATTCTCAGTTGGCGACACTGATGTACATGCAATTACTGGTCAAATTGTGGGTCATTGCCTAGAAGGCTAGAGGTGTAAGTAGAGTCTATTTAATTACTCTGATGAGTCTCAATGGGTACGTCTCAATTTCATTTGGAAATCGACCATGCATCTTCTAAGTGACATGAATTCAATACCAAAGAAAGTGAATTTATAGAGTTAATCATCATTCTGTTATTCCTCTGTCCTCCCTCGTCATCAGGAGTAAGTCAATTAACCAAATTGCTGCATATGACAGGATTGATTTAGCAAGGTAATTGCATTTGTAGTCTCTTTATTTCCTATATTGTTAGTCAATCTCCTCTTATAAAGACACCTAAAGTTTTAAATTATACTTTTGTTAAGCTAAGTGATATGACAGATAAAATAAGTTGTAGCTCACTACAATATCAAAACATCATGTGGCAACCAGATTTGACAAACTCCTAAAATTGCGAAAATAAATAGAAAGTACAATCACAACCCACTTCCTTACGGGAATATCTCAAAATACAGTTTTAATTCACAATTAAATTATCAAATCACTTGAAATCATTTACATGTCACTCTAGAAGAAATTAGGTCCAGTCTATGTAAGACAGTTTTAAACTTTGAACATTACAAGATGACTTCTGCTTAAATTAGCAGCATGTGCATTTCCGTAACAACATAGCCTTTACCATCTTAGATGAGACGGTATGAACTATGCGATTGTTTCACAGAAAATATTCTCCCGACTCTTTCGAGTTCGCCATAATCCAATCTTTACATACTCAACTATGATTTCTAGTAACCAGGCCCACTTTTAGTTACTAATAGCTCAAGTGGTATGGAAAATATCGCAGAAACTAATTTCCTCATTTTCTATTATGATCCTCAGTCCAGCCACCTTCCTCAACCATATAAGGCTAAAAGCTATTCATTTTTTCTACTCCAGCCAGAGAAAATGAGTAAGTTATGAAAACCGCCTAATGCAAATCACTTGAACCTTCTAAAGAAATACACACAATTCCTATAGGAGACTAAGAATCCATACGCCAACATGCACCGGTATTTTTTCTTTTTTGGTAAATTCATATGTTTTTTAATATAATTTTCATGGATAAAAGGATGAAACATGCACATATATACATAACTCATATCAACTGAAAATCCCATTTGTAGAGGACTAAAAGCCATTAGTTACCACAGCAAGATCATTACAGTGGCAATAAATATATTAAAAACAAAATAAACATATTGAAACAACACTCTTTCGGGCACCACTTTCTCTGCCTTCACGGCGACCACCACTTTCTCCATGTCGGTGAAAGAAATTTGTGTCAAATAATAGAAAGAAATATGTAAAATTAATGGGGAAAAAAAAAATGGGTAGAGCATGAAACATATTCATCTTTAGCAAAAAGAATGAGAAGTTATGAGAAATAGTAAAAGCTATGCAGAACACATAGTACAAAACATGGGAAAGAAAAGAAGTTATGGGGAGATTGAAAGAGAAGAAGTTGGGAGAACCGGTGATACATGTAATTAACAAATATACCTTATTAAATTAATCAATAGTAGATATAAAAATTGATTTTATTGTTATATGCTATTAGATAGAGGATAAATAGATAATTTTAAGTATAAAGTATAAATAGTAGTTACTTAAGCCTCCATTGACTTTAATAATATACTAGCAAGTGTGCACCAACAATGCATCTACAAAAGTTATATGTAATGATTTAGTCAAATTTAGGCCATAACATAATTATCAAATACATATAAGTTTATTTTAATGTTTATAGTTTATTAGTCTTGCATGTAATTAACTATAAATTATTTCACAATTTATAATTCATGCATTCGTTCTTACATTTATACATACATTGCAAGTGCATTGTCTGTAGGGTGATTTTGATATTTTGGAGTTGATGGATAATTTTCTTTTGATATAATGGCTATTGGTAATTATCTATATCATTAAAGCCAATTAAGGTTTTAAGTAATCACTTCTTGATAATTTACTATTTAAGTCTCTAATATAATACTATATAACTAAAAAACCAATATTAAAATTATTTTTATAAAATTATGAACAATCTATAAAATGGATAAATTTGATAATTTACTAAATTTCTCTTTTCCCATAACACCAAATTTTTCTCTTTCCATTAACTTCTCTCTCCATAAACCTCTCCATATACTTCCTACTACTACCTTCTCTCTATATTGCGAATGAAAAAAATTCAATAGCTAGTATACATAATGTATAAGTATACTTAGTGTATAATGATCAATCATATTTAAACATATGGCAACATGAATAATGGAATTTTAGATAATTACCTACTACCGATTGTAATATCTTAAGCTCTCAAGCCAATACAATAACCCTACAATCCGAGCTCCTAAATTTAGGGTATTAGGCTATATTATCCATTTTAATTCAAACTTCATATTAAAGTTGAGAAAGTTAAATGAAATATTCTAATAAAGTCAATTTCTTTAAAAAAAAAAAAAGCTATATAAAAGGATTAATTTGATAAAAAAAAAACTCAATTTATCGATAAGACCAATAAATATCGAAAATATAAAATTCGAGCTTTTAAAAATAGCGAGTTATTAGAGATAAGTTATTTAACTAATAAAAATAATAAATGAAATTGAATTATATATAATTTATGTGTATTTACATAGATTATACATTATATGTATCAAATATGTATATCTATTAATATAAAAATTATCAAATATAGGAAAATAATAGAAAATTAGGTGGAAATTATCCAAAAATAGGCTAATAAGCCATCAAACTTATGTGGCAATATAATACAAGTTGAAAAACATGAGTCATCACTAGAATAATGTGAAAATGACACTTGATACCTACTTACATGGTGGCAAATCAAAAAATGACATGTGCCATTTATCTTTTTAACATGTAACCTCCTCAAAGCTTATAAATAGGACTCCAAACCTCATTTACAATAATTTAGAAAACTAGAAACATAAGAATATGATTTTAGAAAATTAGAAGAAAAAAATGAAATAAAAATAGATAAAAAGAAAAGGTTGAAACTAGTTTAGCATTGTTCATATGCCAAACCACAACTTAGCATCGAGCCACTTTGGGGTCAAAGAAAGGAGCACTAGGGGAGGTATTCTAAGAAGCATTGATAGCTAGAGGTATGGTCAGTTTAAGTAAACCAAAATTTCATCCGTGTCTTTTCAATTTTCTAAAAAAAAAAAACTAAATACTGTTAATTAATTATGAAATTCGGTTTTCTGAGATTATTTTAGGTATACATCAATTTAGTAATTTTATTTTAATTAAATAATTAGAGAAAATATAGGGTCATTAATAAAATGCCCTGTTTAGGAAAAAAATTAATTAATTTTTATAAATATTATATGTCCTCTTCTACAACTTTAAGAATCTCTTATTATCTATAATAGGCATAATGGACAACTATCATCAAATCATCTAATAGAATTCACCACCTTCAACAAGTAATCTTTATAACAAATCTACATAACAAATGATAAACATTAGTGCTTCACAAAATATCAATAAAATAGGATTATGTTTAGTGGAACTCACTCACTAGAAAAAAATAAAAAAATAAAAAAGAACATATCTACTAATGTATCTCAATTTTTCTGCTTGATGTTCTGTATGGCTTAGTATAATCCTTTAAGAACAAACTTAGCCAAATCATACATGTACACTTACCCAACATTACTAACTACATGTAAATTCTCCTTGAAGACCTAATGTCAATAATACAACACTACCAACTTCCCATAAGAAATCATATAAAATTGCATTTGAAATCTTTATCCTCCAAGACCCTCATCTTTATGGTCCTACCTATAGTTAGCACCTAACTCTACAACCTTTACGGCATTAAAACCAAGACATTTGATCACTTCACACTAAAACCCAATATTATGTCCTCATCAATGTCTACGATATCACAAGACACATCGTTAATATAGATAAAGCACGATACTAGATCATCATCTAGTATGTGCTTGCATAACTTATGCCTAAGGAAGTAGCTCTGCATTTCTAGCATGTTATTGTCACATCTATAAGTGTTCCAACTTTATATCATCAAACTTTGTAGATATATTCAAGAATCTATTCAATGTGTATTAAGTCTCAATGTATTGCTACAATAATAAGTCATATTAATAAAGTTATCGCTTACGATAATATTTTTCATTATGTAACATTTAACATAGCACCTAGTTATGGGGACTTATATTGACTTTCATATGGCCATCTATACCTTCCAAACCATCTTTTTACCCTATATATTATAGCATCACTTCTCTTCCTCCGTTAGAGCATTCCATTTGCCCACTATGTCATCTTAGAACTTCAAACACAATCCAATGCATATAACAAGCATGTTCATACACCATACTTTATTATGCACCCTTCTTTCCCCCCTAAGAATAGCTTTTTAGAACCATCAATTATCCATAAACACTACACTTTAATTATCTATACAAAAACCAAAGTGATAGCGACCTACATGCAACAATTTTGAAACAATGGAATATAAAGATAATGTAATGTGGGGGAAAAAAAGATAATGTGTATATATCTTAACCAAAACACAACTTTCATGTAAGGTATCAAGTACCTAGTAACTTTACAAGACAGTTATACTACTAGACATGTATGATGCCCTATTATACATAAAGTATGTAAAAGTCAATTATCAAAACACAAGTCAAACTAAAATGTCACCAATAAAGGATTAAGCATTACTTATACCATCATCAATGGCTTCATCCTCATTTCAAAGCTCATACTAAAAGTACATTAAACCATGCCCTAAGCAACTAAGGACCACCACTTCCACCTTTCTCCTCTTGCCGCCTCAATTACTAATACGACACACTCTCATCACTTTAAATGGAATATTTGAAAATTATAAGAACTTTCTTCTTCATTAGATTATAGTAACTTAAGGCAAAGGAGTAGAGGAGAGAGAGAGAGAGAGAGAAGTATGCTCTTTATGTAGGGTAGGAGAGAGAACATCTCAATTTTTAAGTAGGATGTTTTTTTCATTATTCTCTCATGCTTTTCCCCCTTTTATGTTATTCCTTTTTTTTTTTCATTTTCATCAAGTTTTCCTCTTTTTGGATTTCTCTTAATTGAAAATTTAAAAATAGCATACTTAGATGAGTCTAGATGCCACTATACAATTTCATATTATTAGCAAATGGTTTTGTAGAGTATCTTTTATACTATTAACAATTTAAGATAGAAAAAAAATGTATAAATAGATATTATGAGAACCATAATAGATGAAAAGAAAATAAAAATTTTCTTTTTTCTCCAAATAAAAATTATGTTTTTCTTTTAAATAAAAATTAGGTTATAACCCTAAAAGAACACCATTTTAGTAGATTTAGAGCTATTGAAAAGGAAAATATATATATATAATTGTAATTACACTTTATCCAAATATAAATATATCCAAGAACTTTCAATTTCACCTCCTCATAAAACTTTTAAAAATATGCAAATAGTCTCTAAATTGTAACTAGAACCTCAAACCATCACTAAAAGAGTAATAAATAATGATAGTTTTGGAGCTTTGTTTTTAGTTTGGAGCATATGTGCACATTTCAAAAATTGTAGAGAGATAAGGTAACACTTTAAAGTTTAAAGAATCTTTACATATTTAATCACTAATTTAGGTGACGTATTTGCAACAATTACCTTGAGAAAATAGTTTGGCCAATTCTCTAAGATTACTTTCATGTCCAAATATAAGCATGAAAGTAACATCTACATACTATAAATGCTTATGCAACTATCAAAATACACAAATAACTCGACGTCGAATAAAGACCAAACTAGAGTAAAAAATGAGGCAAAAGGTCAAGTGCAATATTTTAAGTTTTGCTTTACATATGTGATTTGATAAAGTTTAAGTTTTCAGTTGAAAAGGGGCTTCATTTATAAAACAACAAAATTTTCACCTAAGCCCAACCCAATTATTCTTTGACGACATAAAAGAGGACATTTAAATGATAGATGGCTCTAAATAGCCCTACATTTGGACTTAAATTGATTATTTCAAGCAAAAATCAATATTTGAGATAATTGAATCAAGAACAAACAGGGGCTCAATTTTCATCAAATCAAAATGGTTTTGAAAATTAAATTTCAAATATGCATATTAGACTCAATTACTATCTTGCATAAAGTCAATTTTTTGAGAACCAATCAACATAGACCAATTGTTGGTTTGTAACTCTTTTTAGGCTAATTGACCTAAGCCATTTGGTTAAGATCCAAATAAAACTTTAATGCATGAAATGTTGGACCTAGGTTCTCTAGCCAAACAGATAAGGCTTATCAAGTCGTTGATATGATCCCTTATACCAACATAGATTTCCTTTCTTTTTCTCCTTACCTTAAAAGGATGTTTTGTAAAGACATTTTGACTATTGTTCAAATTTGTGTCCCACCTCTAGTCTTCTACTACAATGTAAGAGCTCTGAAGCTTTAATTTGTCAATGTTCTCAACTCATCCTTTCATTTTTCAATGTGCTTGAGCCAATGGAATGCCAAAAGATTAATCTAGAAGTAAATTGCTTCGACAATCAAATCAAGCATAGAATATTTGAATAAAAATTTCAAAGAAAAAAAAAAGAAACGGCATTCGATCGTAATGAATACAATTCTTTTTCTCCATAAGCTCCTTAACTTTCCTCCAGTTTGCATCTATAAATAGCAAGCTTATGAAACTAATTTTCATTGAAAATTTCATCCTAAATTTGCAAAATGAAGCTTAAATCTTCATCTTCTCTCATGAGGAGTTTAAAACTTTAGCCATTATCTCTCTATCTTCATGAGTCAAACTACTACCTCTTAGACTAAAAAACCACCACTAATAGTTTCGTTACATTCGAAATAGCGTTGATCTATCACCACATGGCCTTATAGTATAATGAAATGTCTTTTCTCTATAAGCCTAAAATCAACCTCAATGATCCACTTCAAGACACCCTTCATCTATTGGCCTACTACTAAACCACTACTAGTAACTCATAGAGTCCATTAAGATAAGAAGGTTGAACTAACCATTAGTGGCTAATGAATATAACATTGTGATAGGGAAATTACAATATTCTTGCGACCCTATTGCATCCCATAACATGCTCAATCTGCTTCACCTGGTCCAAATCTAACCATGATCCCATTCAACCCATTGGTTTAGCTTCACTTATCTCAACCTACTTAGGTTTAGCCCTTTTTTATTAATTTATTTACTCATCTTATTACTATAATATTTCCATTTGTTTTTGTGTAAATAATTATAAAAATTTAAAAAAATAAAAATAAAGGAAATAAATAATGTTATTTTCTAAATGATAAAAGTTCTTCAAGAATAAAAAGTTTTCAAATTTTTTATTTTAATAATAATAATAATCATTATATTTAAAATATAAAAAAATTTTAAAGATGAAAGTTTTAGTGAAGTTTTTTCTTTAACCTAAAATTTTTAGATCAAAGAAAAGAAAATTTTTAAAACTAGAAAAGTAAAAAATAATAATTGAATAAACAACTTTTTGGGCCTTTCATAAGTAAGCTTTTCATAAATAAAAAATCCAAAATTGATGTTATTTAAAACTTTGAATTCATAAACAAAAACTCATGTATGCATTTATTTTAGTTAACATTCACTTAATTGAGAGAAATCAAAAGTTTCTCTCTTTAAGCGCAATGCCTAAGAAACTCCAATTCCTTTTTTCAATGGTTAACCCTAGGGATGAGGGGTACAAGATAGATAGAATATAAGGCCTTACCTATACCCTATCCCTATAGGTATAAGTTCCCAAATTTTTATACTCACAACCTATCATATGGTACCTTAAAATCACCTTATACCTTATCCTATACTTGTAGATTCTACAAAATATAGGGCTCCTTGTGGATCATTATATATATATATATATTTATTTATTTTTATATCTTCCTTCAAATATTTGTCTAACATAATTAATATCAAAATTATAATGACACTATCGCTAAACCTAGTAGTAATAATTTGTGTAGATTGCGATATATTTTAAATTGAGATAATATAAAACTTTGGTAAGCAAACAGATAATATTTTTGCGAGTAGAAATGTTCAAACCATTTGTTGGGTCATACTTAAATTTCTTTTGTTTTATCTTTTCAAACTATCAAAATAAAATATTTATCAAAGAATAAGATTGTTAAATGCATAATACAAAAACTATGTATGAGTAATTCTAATATAATGTATTAGATAATAAGTTAAGAATTAAGATATTTTTAAGATCTTACTAAACTAGAGTTAGTAAAAGAGGAAGAGAGAGGCAAAAAAATTAGTAAAAGAAGAGAGAGGTCTTACTAAAAAAAACTGAAGAAGAAGAAGAAGAAGAAGAAGAGAGAGAAACTAAACATTAAACACAAGCAATGTATCATCTTAAGATTTTATTATGTGTTAAGCTTTTGTAGTTATTTTCTTTAAAATTGAAAAAAAAAAAGTAGTATTAATTTTTATTTATTAATATGTAATACCTAAGATTTCAAGCCAATATAATAACCTTAAGATCCGATCCTCTAATTTTAAAGAGCCAAGTAACATTATCCGTTTCAGTTTAAATTTCATAATATGACTAGAAAAGTTAGATGAAGTATTATAAGAAAGTAAATTTCTCAAAATAAGCTATATAAAAAGATTAATTTAAGAAAAACGTCAATTTATCGATAAAGCTGATAATTACTAAAAACATGAAATTCGAGCTTTAAGATATGGTGAGATATGAGAGATAAGTTATTCAACTTATAAAAATAATAAATAAAGTTGAATTATATATAATATACATATTTTTACATATGATATGCATTATATATATTAAATACATATATATAATAATAATAAATTATAAAAACCAAGTAAATTAATATAAAATAATTAAAAATTGACTTGATGATTCACTAAACCAGCATGATGTGGTAACCTAAAATTAGCTAGGATGATGAGTCAAAAGGAAAAAATAAAAAATAAAGAAGTGACACTTAACAAAGTTGGACAACAAGGATAATTCAAATTTTGACATATGGCACCTCACTTTAAGACATGTCATCTTATCTAACATTATAAATAGGGCATCATTAAATCAAATACAACATTTTGGAATCTAAAAATACAAGAAAATTGCATTGGAAAAAAAAAAAAGAAAGAAAAATAAGGTAAAAACAAAGGCGAATTTGATCATGCATGGTTCACCTAGCTTCCTACAACCTAACTTGGAGTGACTTAAGGGTTTGAGGATAGGTAGTACAACCAATCTTTCTAACAATGAGCAACAGTTAGGTGGTGGCCAAGATAGCTGATTTAAGTCCTTCAATTTTCTACCCATAACTTGTTAAATTTTCTAAAAATATCAAATAATATTATTTAATTATGAAATTTGGTTTTCTAATGTTATTTCATATGTAGATTAATGTAATAATTTTATTTTAATTAAATAATTAGTGAAAATCTAGAGTCCTTAAGAAAATCTATTATTTGGGCGAAATTTAAATGAATTTTCAAAAATACTAAATAATATCCTTTCAAGCTAAATTTTTGTACATAATATATGTATTTAATTGCGGTAACAAGAATTTTTGAAAATAAGGATGTTTATTATTTATTATATTTATTTTGAATAATACTAGCAATTTTACTGTTTTGTTAGAAAAATTAATTTTTGACAAAATTAATGAATGAACCCTACATATTCTAACTTATAGAAGTTTATAATGATGTTTGGAGCACTTGATTTTTATTTTGTAAATAAATTTTTTTATTTTACCAATTTTCCCTAATTTCAAGCTAAAAATGCTATTTTTGTGGAAATAGGTGATAACCTATGTAATTACTATGAATGGTCAACATTAAACCATATATTTTTGTGAGGCTATAGGATTTTTCATAGACCTAATCGAGCTCGTATACTATTTATTGTGTATTTTTCTAATAAAATCCTATATATTAGCCTAATATGCGAAATAGCAAATAATACTATTAAGGTGTTTGCTAGATAATGTAAGATCAGTAACTGTCAATGTAATTGATATTGAACATGGTTGAAAAGTATAATTTCTTAGACTTAAGAGTTTAGAATTAAAGCTTACTCAAGTCAGTTATAAAGTTTCGATAATGTATGATCGAGTAGATAATGAGAAAGAAGATTTTCGGACTTGTAGCTATATTGATCAATCTTATTTCTTAAGATATCGTAATAGGTGTAAACCCTGCAAATTTAGCTAGTTAATAGTAGGATTGAGCTCTAATACAATAGATGACTTAATAAGTCATTAGAGCCAAGCAAGAAAAAAATTTAATAAATCTAAATTTAAATATAAGTAGTAAAAACCTTAGGAATTATGTGAAACCCTAAATCGCTTACTAAAACCCTAAACCTAGTTTATGCATCATTAATTGAAACCGAACTCAAAATTTACTCGAGACCCTAAAATCATAAATGTAAACCTATAAAATAGTTAAATATTACACAATAGTAATAAAATTATAGTCGAATGTAATTTTCGACTAAATCGCCTGTTTGTATGACATTGTAATGAAATTACCATAATAACTTGTAAAAATTATAATTGTAACGGGTACCGGTTAAATTGATAAAATTTCACAAAATTTTGAAAACTAATCTACAAGGAGATTCGTTATAATTTATATGACTTGAAAAATTACAGATATTTATTACTAATTTTCATTTTCCCTCTCTTTTAATTTCAATTTATCTCATTTCTCACTTTCCTTTCTTTCTTTCTTTCCTTAAGTTCAACGTCCAAAACTTTTCTCACTTTTGTTTCTTTAATTTGGACCCCCATTTACGCAGCCACGTAGTGTTATTTTATTTTATCTTATTTACTTTAATAAAAAGTGAAATTAGCTTAAAATTGAAGCCACCATCACGTGAGCAAGGGAAATGGGAATAAATATGGAAAAAGAAAAAAAAATCTGCACAAACACACACACACAATCTGCAAACCGTGAGGAAAAAGGAGAGAAAAAGAAAGAAAGAAAAGAGAAAAAGAAGAAGGAAAAGAAGAAGAAAAATCCAAATTAATTGGTAAGGAATTTATTTTAAGAAATATATATGTATATGATAGTATACATGTGTAGAATTATAGTATTTTTATGGTATTTTTATGATATTTTATGGTATTTGTACATATAATACTAATAGTATATGTTTATGTATATAAATACCTAAATTTACTTATATGTATAAATATAAGATTAAGTATGTCTACATGTATGTATCGAGGTATATAGTATGTATTATGTATTTGTTTTTTTTTATACCTCTAATTAGTAATTTACATAATTCTAGTATAAAGATATATGTATGTACCATAATTATAGTATAAAGATATATGTATATACCGTAACTTGATATTTATATGGGTTACATATATGATTATATATATAT
>JAMXBB010000008.1:17777634-17854497 GCA_024138015.1 Lumnitzera littorea
TTTTTTTTTTTTTTTGGAAAAAAATAAAAATGTTAAGGCACATAAGTAAAACATTTCTTTTCTTTTTCTTTTTGACAAAAAAAAAAAACCAACAACTTAAATTTTTCTAAAAAAGAGAACTAAAACAATTTGATACAACTAATGAGTACGTAGACACTTTTAAGATGGCTTAAAAAATATACTACCCAAAAGGAAAAATATATTCAAGAAAATAGTTTCTCTATTATTATTTTCTTCTATTATTTGATTAACTTTTCTTTTACGTACATGCATATTTTGAATGTTTGCTAATCTATTTTTAGGAGAATCTTGTTTAAATGAAAAGCGAATTTTAAACAAAAATATTTTTATTTTTTATGGAAATCTTTATATGGGAACATGGGTATTAATAGTTTTCCTCGAACTTATTTTCACTAGTTTTCCTTTTAGGTTAGATATAATTCTTTTTTTTCCTAGCTACATGGCTAAATATAATTTGAATGGAGGAGAAGTGAAAAAACGAAGCTTAACAAGAAAATACTAACCACATGTATGCAACTAAATGAGTTTTATGATATCTTTGCAATACTCTCTTACTCGATTTCCCCATTCTAAGCACATTGTGTACCTCCTTATCTAATTTTGCTAATATTGACTAGGCCGGTGATCTAAACACCCTTTATTGTTCCATTACATAAGATATATCATCTTCCTTTAACGTAATCTTATCTCATAACGAATAATTGTAAGAAATAGCTTATTATGTCTAATAGCTCTACAAAGGCTCAATATTTAGCCTTAGCATATGTAGTCAAAGAATCCATTTGGACTAATTCTCTTGTGCTAGAGATAGGGGTCAATATTTAGCACCCCCATCATCTTGTTATGACATCCTTAAAGTTGTTTGATTATTTGACAACCTAGTTCAACATGATCACACCAAATATATAGGCACTAACTTTAAAACGATTGCTTCTAGATAAGTCCTAATTCGCTATACTCTTACTTGTCACTAATGTATAGATATATTCACAAAAAAAAAAAAAAATTGTCTACTATAGCGTTACTTAATCATTGTTCTAGTCTCATGGTGACTTCAATACCTTGAGATCGAGAGGATGCATATTGATATATATATATATATATATATATATCAATATTATAGCCATATTATTGTAATGTTTTTTATATAGGGACAAAACAGTCTTTAATTTTTCTATCAAGGTTTGCAACCCTAATCTTTTTGTTTAAATGGCTTACATATTCTATATTGTAATCAAGCTTAGTGATACGATCTTTTATACATATATACAATAGTTACACCTATATAAAAGGATAAAAGGCCTCCCATAATAAAATGCATATAGTGAGAACATAAATAGGAGAATTACATCAAAAGATATCAATGTTTGGAAATAAATTCAAATAAGTGATAAACGTTTCAAAGAAATTAATATTCTAATAATAGGTTAAAATAAGGGATTATCGTTATAACATTATTAGTTTTATCTAATGTGGTTGTTAAATGACATATGGCACTCATGTGATGTACAAGTGGTGTATATGTAGCACTTATATTTGTATTTAAATAATAAATAAATTAAAAATTTTAAAAATATAAAAAGGTACAAAAAATTAAGAAAATTTTGAAAAATAAAGAAAGTAAATTAAAAAATAACTGAATAATATAATTTAAGTATCATATATATAATAATATAATTAAACTAAATTAACAAAAAATAGAAAATATGAAAGAAAAAGTTCAAAAATTAAAAAATTAAAAATAAAATCAACCACCCAAAGGGTAGATTATTAAAAAAAATTGATTTCTTATTTGAATTTTTCGAAATGATAAAATTTTTTCAAATGATAATCCCTTATTTTGATTTTTAAAAATATTAATTTTTTATTTAAACTTATCTCTAAATACTAATATAATTCTTCTGAGCACGTAGAAAAGTATCATACATGTTAGCTGGTTTACAATCTTTCTTAAAATAATGGTCGTCGACTTCGTCGACTTCCAAAAGGCTTTGGCCCTTGAGCGATCTGGATGCTCATGAGTCAGTTCCCATAGTAAAACTAGGGTTCATTGTGCTCATGTGCACATAGTAGCCTTGCAGTCACGTGATGTCACTGACCAATGAAAATGAAAGTCCCAACGAAATCAACCAATCAAGCTGAGTGCTAAATGATTGATTCCCTGCAAATCTAGCTCGCTCCTTACTTTTATGGTGAAAGCCTTAGCTGTCAATTGGAATATTTATTATTTTGTTTCCAGTATGAATTTGCCAAGTGGTCAATAACATTGGATGCCAATGCCATCATCTGTTAGTGGAATATACATGTCGGTAAATCTTTAGATCAGCCATTCAAACTTCCTATTTTAGTAAACATATTCATTTAGTAATAAACTATGTCATCGAACTCAGTGACGGACACACTATTAAGGCTTTTAAGACGGGGCGAGCTGGTATGAGGAAAATTTAAAAAAAAAAAAAAAATGGTATGCGAAAACAATGTAATTGCAGTCATTCAAAATTTACTATGTAGCGTAATCATTTTTTGAATTATAATAAACCTGAATTATAATGAATGAGACTTATTATCACTAAAATGGAATTGTTGATTTGTTTTTTGTAAGGCTGTTGACAATTTTTTTATTATTAATAGCCTTATCTACTCAATTGGGATTGATTAAACGTAATTAAAAAATAACCAAACTATATATTTATTTTGTATGATTGCACTATATAATTTCCCACAAATTGATTGACATACTTTTACAATTTTTTGACAATTCTCTAGCGCAATTTTCGAAAAATTTCAAAGTTTGTATGCCATTGCAAGGCCCATCCCCACTAGCTAGATCCGCCGTTGATTAAGTCAGAGTGAATCAAGCAATTCAAAATGTAATTCAACGGTATACATAAACTCCGCCGTTCTTACATCATAATAGCTCTACGCGTTACGGCCGTAGGCCCAAATTATATATGATCAACACAACATAGTTTGAAGGAAAATATAAAACTTAATCGTCATGAAAAGCGACGAAGAAATTGAAATCAAGTTACTTGGATTTATAAAAGAATGGCGGTGGAAGATGATTGATGAGCAACGATGTAACAAATGATATCATAATTAATTTCTCTAATTCACATCTCAAATGTACACAACACTTGTATACCAATAACAAAAGTTCTTCGAATTGCATTTTAAGTTACATTACGACAATATAAAAAAAGAACTGGAAAGGCAGGCAGTAATTAATAACAAAAAAAAAAAATGAAACTAGTAAGAATTTTCTCTTCACCGAGTGATCATGTCCCGATCGAACAAAAACGTTTAGAACTTATAAGGAATTACAGGTGGCGGTGGAGATGAATATGATACTCCTTTGATTGGTGGAAGAGGACTGTTGTCAAACGCCGGTGGAGGCAGTGTCATAGTGGGCGGTGCTGGCGTTTTGTCGTGTTTCGGTGGTGTCCTGTCATGTCCGTGATGCTCGGGTGCAGGGGCATGATGCTTCGGTGGTGCTTCTACAGGTGGAGGCGGTGATTTGTCGTGTTTTGGGGGTTTTCCTTTGTATGGTGGTGGTGTCATGTCATGTTCATTATGTTCGGGTGCTGGGGCATAACGTTTTGTTGGTGCCTCTACATGCGGAGGTGGAGAGGAATGATAGTGGTGGCTCTTTTGCGGTGGTGGTGGTGCTTCTGGAAAGATGCAACCTACAGGAGGGGAGGGCGTTGGTGGAGGAGGTGGCGGAGTGGAGTGATATCCATGAGGTGGTGGTGGCGAAGAATAATGTTCTTTATATGGGGGTGGTGGTGGTGGGCTTTGCGGAGGAGGTGAATAGTGCCCCCCATATGGTGGTGGTGGTGGAGGTGAATAGTGTTCTTCATATGGTGGTGGTGGTGGTGGACTTTGAGGAGTATATGGATAATGTTCTTTATAAGGTGGAGGTGGAGGCGGACTTTGTGGAGGATAGTGTTCTTTATATGGTGGTGGAGGTGGAGGACTTTGTGAAGGATATGGATAATGTTCTTTATATGGTGGTGGTGGAGGAGGACTTTGGGAAGGATATGGGTAATGTTCCTTTTGTGGCGGTGGGGGAGGACTTTGAGCAGGATATGGGTAATGTTCCTTATAAGGCGGAGGTGGTGATGGTGATGGTGGTGGACCGTGTGGAGGGTGAGAATAATGCTCTTTTTGTGGTGGCGGTGGTGTGTAAGAAGGATAAGTTGGTGTGGGTGATGGAGTAGGTGTTGATGAATATGGTGGTGGTGGCGGAGTATAATGTTGACCTGGTGATACTTCCTTGGTAGGTGGAGGTGGTGGCGCTGAAACATAATGGTGTTGTGGAGGAGACATTGGGGATATTGATGGCGGGTGCAAAATAGGTGGTGGAGGCGGCGGAGGCGGTAGATGGGTCCTCGGTGATACTCTCTGTGGTGGTGGCACAGAGAAAGAATGCCCAGGTGTTGGCGAAGGAACCTGTGATGGTGGTGATTCTGGGGGTGTAGCTGGTGGTGGTGGATGCGATTTTCCAGAAGGTGATGACTTGGATGTTGGAGGAGGTGGTGATGGAGGAAGGAAAGGCTGAGGAGCCCGTGCTTTAGCGGGAGGTGGTGGTGTCGCAATTGGAGGCCTCTTTCCGGATGTGGGTGGAGATGTGGGGGAAGAGCTGCATTTAAACTTGCTGCAGTCAACTGGCTGTGCTTCTGGAGAGGAGCATTCCCGTGAAGATCTTTGATCCATCTTACCAGGAATACAATTCTTGCGGCCATCAGTAACGACCCTGCCGCCACCAGAAATAGCCGAACAAGTAGGAGCCTCTCCCGTGAAATAGTTGAAAGAGTATGTGAAGTTCTGCAGGTTTGGCAGGCTGCAAACCTCTGCAGGGATGAAACCGGTGAAGCGGTTGTGGGCGACATTGAGCTGCTCCACGCTCTTCATACTGCCAATGGATGATGGCAATGAGCCCTGGAGATTGTTAAAGCTAACATCGAAGACGGTCACATTCCGAAGCATCCCAATTTCCACGGGCAAACATCCTGTAATATTGTCATTCATCAAGATGATCTCATTCAACGTCTTCCCCATCTTGCCAATGCTAGTAGGAATGCAGCCTCCTAGGTTGTTGTTAGACAACACCAGGACAGACACAGGAGAGTTTCCAAGGTTTTCAGGAATTCCGAAAACTAGCCTATTGTCGTTCAGGAAGATCGCGTCGAAGTCCTTATCAAAGAGTTTTGATGGCACAGGACCTTCGAAATCATTGAACCGAAGATCCAAATACTTGAGAGAAGGTAAAGACAGGACAACTGCCGGGAACTTCCCCACAAACCGGTTGTTGCTGAGGTCCAGCTCGTACATTAACTTCATCCGCTTGAATGTATTAGGAACCGTGCCGCAGAATCGATTGGAATTCAGATGGAAAAGCGAGAGGTCGGTCAGTAGACCCAGCTCGGGCGGTAAGTGTCCGGCGATATCGGCATGGTTGAGGTCGATTCCGGCTACTACCCTCATGGAAGAGTTGGTAATAGATGGTGCACAGTAAACTCCCATGTAGGAGCACACATCAGGACCATTCCAGTTTGCAGTGAAGTTGAATGGATCTGAAAGAATGGCTTGTTTCCATGCCTGCAAAGCAATGTAGGCTTGTCTAAGCCTTGGGTTTTCAAATACAAACCTTGGATCTACATCCACTGCCAATTCTTGACCTTCATTTCTCTGTGCCGTGCAGATCGGAAAAATCGAACCCGGAAAATGCAAAGCTAGAATCACAAGAACAACCACTTGAACACGAAAAAGGATCATCGTTAACACTCAGAGAAAAAAAAGAATTGGCAAATATGGTACTATGAATGAGGTAGGCATTTCATTTGGTGTCCGCTACTGCAAATTTTGCCCTTGATTCAAGGGTTTTATAAGAATTTATTATAAAATTTATGGGAGGCCACTACTACTTCCTATAGTTTTGGTCAGAAACATTAATTTTGGACGAGCAAATAGTATATTTATATTTGTTGATGACATGTTAGCACGAACACAGATTTCTAAGTTGAAAGAATTTAAAATTTTGAAATAAATTTGGCTAGTGATTCCAACCCAGTTTCGGTGCTGACAGATCTACTTTACTTGATGTACCTGCCTCTCTGCTTGAAATAATGAGTAATAATTTAAAAGAACAGTAGTCGGACCAAAGTTGCCAGTTGTGAATTTTCTATTAGAGTACAACGAAACAAAGTATATCATTACGATCTGATAAGGTTGTTGTCAATGAAGTGTTTAACGCGGTCTGCTGTTTTTTCTCCAACTAATACATGTAGTACAGTTCTAAGAGGAAAATGGGTATAAAATTACTTCATTACTATCTTAATAATTAAAATAACATTTAAGGATATTAATATATTATATAAATTAATGATATTTATATAAANACAGTTCTAAGAGGAAAATGGGTATAAAATTACTTCATTACTATCTTAATAATTAAAATAACATTTAAGGATATTAATATATTATATAAATTAATAAATTATATATAAATAACAACGTTTCATTTTTAAAAACATATAAACTTTATTTGTAGTTGTACGCTATTAATCAACTCGCCGTTGGAAGTTTTTCTCGCTTGGCAACACGGGGTTATATTTATATAGCTAGGTTTGGTGTCATTTTTACTTTTCCCGAAAATCGTGATGCAGTGTATAGTGCATACGCGGACCATGTTCCCTCTTTTTGACACATGGAATAAATATCTCTTGCAGTTGCAGGTTACCCTTACTTTGCCCTTCGAGCTCTCACTGCTGCTAAATGGTAAATGGTTAATTTAAAGCGTTGAAAGAGTCGGTTGGAGTCACAAATAGACTAGATACAAATGGTCTATCTCAATAAGGTCAAAGCTCGAAGCTTAGTATAATCTCTACGAAAAACCTTACTATTCAAATCTCAAACGAAGAAGATTGATCTCATACGTTAATGGATATAAATGATGATAGAGTAATACTGTAATCGCAATTGCTGGACGATATTGATTGATTGGTCTTGTTGATAAAATCAAAAGTACCCTCTCCTAGTGGAATAGATAACCATAATACTTTTAGTTGAAAAGAAAAACGTAAATGGCTCTTTTCTTCCGGAGGATTTTCCTTCTTTTTTTTTTTTTTTAGTTTAAGTTTAAAGTGGACTTGGCCTTTATTATTGGGAAAAGTTGATAGCATGGTATGAGGCAAAATTATTATTACTTATCTATGTCTCTTTGTCCTTATGATGAAAGGGGTGAAGAAGAAAAAAAAATATAGTAGATTGTACATAAGAATAGGGATTTAGATTCTCTTTGTTTATCATTCTCTCAATTTCTTTTAATTTATAAATTATTAGTTGAAATTAACTAAATTTTTAAAATATTATATAATGTTATCGTTACATTATTGTATTTCTTATAATATCAACCGTTGATTACACGTGATAATATTTCAAAAAGTTAAATTGAAAAAAATTAAGAAAAATAAATGGAGATCATCCATTTCCTAGATAGAGTGTTTATTTAATTAATTGTTAGATAAAACTTGGATATATGCCATATTCCAATATGCAGATTTTAAAAGCCAGTACATAAATGCAATGATAGAAAATGCATTTAGAAATATATATATTTGACATTGAAATTATCGGTGACTAGTGTTGATAGTTTCGCATGATTCATGTTTCGGCAAGAAGACTGCACCTTACAAAGCAGACATTGGTTGGATTTCTAAGTTTTAACTCGTGCTGTCATGCTTCTGAGAAAAGCTTTGTATTCTTTCTTCCATTCATTCTAGTGCACGTTGTAGCTTTGTATTCATTCATTCTAGGATGTGCACATGACATACCTTTACTTTGTCGCAGTGCCTTAGACTCCGATTCGAAAGTTTAAGAATTATTATACTCACAATTATGATGACCATATATGCATACATACTTATAATGATGTGGATTTTTATTATAGTACTTCTCATTTATAAGTAGCTATTATAACGTGTAAATAGTGGATGCAGTAAGGACAGCAAAATTGCATCCTTAATTGAGTGTTTCCATCGTGCAAATACCTAAACTCTTTGTTATAGGACCGACATAGTTACTAGGAATTCAAGGCAATGGATTAACTCTCAGTGGTATGTTTGAGTTAATAGTTAGCAGATTCAGATTCGCCTGGATGCGATTACTGAATAATTAGGTGAATTAGGTCAGCTGCTCATTACATTGTTGGCTCCGGCCCATAATTACTCCAAGAGTTCTTTTGTCCATTAAAAATAAATAATAATAATGATAGTTTTCTTCTTAACAAATCTTAAAACCGCCATTGGAATGTCAGATCATCGTCCTTCTCCACCTGTCCAGTGCTTGCCAACCAAACAGCAACAGCATTGGTATCCCTCTGTACTGCTTCAAGTTTGTGGCCATGCAGTTGGAACACTCTTTCCTGGCAAACCATTATACTGTAAATTCTAAGTGCAGTAATTGCATTGTGCTTCGCTTTCTTTAGGGCATTTTCTAGGATTTGTTAGAGTAGTTTTAGTTATTTTAGTACGTTAACTAAAATTCAATTATTTTTTTTTTGGAGTAAAACCAAATAAGGTCCCTAGTAGCCACTAGTACCTATTCTAGGGATTGATATTTGTTTTTATTTTTTTTAATTCTTAACTAATTGGAATACATTTTATAGATTAAGAAATTGATGATCCTCGGTTTCAAAAT
The DNA here is from genome assembly GCA_024138015.1 of Lumnitzera littorea. Classification (NCBI taxonomy): domain Eukaryota; kingdom Viridiplantae; phylum Streptophyta; class Magnoliopsida; order Myrtales; family Combretaceae; genus Lumnitzera; species Lumnitzera littorea. Next base: position 17,786,356 of record JAMXBB010000008.1, read on the forward strand.
GAGACCAGTGATTATGAGTAATATAGATATTTATAAACTCGACTCTAAATATAAACAATCATATATAGAGATGTAATCTGAATGAATTTAAGATAAGTTTCATAAAATCCAAATTTAATCTAATATCCTAAATGGAGTTAAAAGATCCATCTCAAAATCCTTGTTATATACCCGCAACCAGTTACTGTTGAGCTCTCAGCCTGATCTAACACGATGGGAGTCCATAAGTGTTGCATGTGTGGTAAAATAATAATATGTTTACGCTATCTTTTTATGTGCTTTTTCTTTTTAACATTAACTCCATGTATTGTTGCTTTCCTCAAGTTTTTATTGTCAATGTTCAACTCCAAGTCCAAACCCTGTCTAGATTAGCCCAAAACCTCCTGCTCCAGTGACCTCTTCTTTCTAACTTTTACTTGCTGTACTGTCATCAGTACCGATGCATGCTAGAATCGTGAAGCGAATCGCATCTGGCATCACTAGTGATCGACAGCAATATTTTGAAGCAACAAGAAGTCAAAGGAAAGTACCTTTTATATCATCAGGAAAGAAAAAATAAATTACGTTAAAAGAAATTTATAAAATTTTACTTTGAAAAGGTTTTGGCATATTTTTTTTATCAAACAAAACAATTTAAATGAAGTTGATATTACTATCATTTTTATATTATTATTTAGTGAAATGAATAGATGATATTTTTTCTTTTTCTTTTACTTTATTACCTATTATTGTTATATCTAATATGGCCCACAACATTAATATTATTTTGTATATTAATTTTTTTATTCTATCTATAGTGTTTCAAGATAATACCTAATATCTGCCAGAAAACTCTATAAAGAATTAAGTAATTGTGAGATTTAGAGTCAATAACCTATTATAACCTGCCTACTTATATCTTGTTTGGTTTTCCTACATCAACCCTCTTATATCTACTTGTTAAGGATAGCTTTAAAAGGGTTGGAAGGGGCTTTAGTTCTCAAATTTCAAAAAAAAAAATTATTATATTTGTTAGTACTTGATTTTGACTCGACCCGAGGCCCAGTCCCAATTAAGGCCCACCATCCCTAAAGATGATCATACCCCATTTCAGACTCCTTGCTCGCCTCTAACCTTGAGAAAAGAACGCGAGAAACTACCCTTCTAAAGACTCGAGCAAGCATTATGTTGAGCATAATACCGAAGGCTACCCCCTTATACATAAGTACCATTGCAATAGGCTAAAGGAGCTTAAAGCAATAGGAGCTCCCTCCCCTTCCTCGACGAACTAGGAGAGTAAAGATGCCCTTGACCACATGAGCCTTCAGACATTTGGCTCGCCTTAAACGAGATGTTTGATCTACTAAGTGTGAATCCTCAATCCTTCTACTCAAGATCTTACTCATTAATTATCACCTAGCATCCGTCACACAATTGATTCAGCCGACATCCCCTAAGGATGTCAGACCTACCATTCACAGACATACCTGCTAGCATGGTCATGACCGACCAAACCTAGAGCCACCTTGTCAATTCCACAAAGCATTCCCCCCTTATTGGTTGCTAGTACAAACAAATCCTAAGGCGATGCATGTCCAAGTAATCTTACTCTTACTCGCTATAAATAGAGAAAGGAAGCTAACGAATATGGGATTGGACCCTTTCTCTGGCACATATACATACTCGATAAGCACGCCCTATTTGGGCTTTGAGTGCTCGTCCACCTCAATTTCCCATTTCTACCTTATTGTCCTCATTACTGATTCGAGTGTCAAAGAGCTCTTATGGTATTATCCATAGGGGGCTTTCTTGTAGGTCTTTTAGAGTAAAGAGCCTATTGAATTCGGCCCATATCAAAATCAATCCAACAAGACCTATTGAAGTTAGTCTAACCAACTAACATTTTGGCACCCATCATTACAAGCCACCACACACATGATGGCTAGAAGCAAAAACAACAACCCTCATGCATTAGATGTAAGCAATGCCAATACGTTGTAGCCCTATTACAACAATGTGATGCCCCTACCAAGGTGTATAACATGACCCTCACTACGATGTACAACAGCACCCCTTCCACAAGAAAATAAAATTTCCAAACTCCAAAAGCTTAGACTCCTTATCCAACAAATACTTGAAGAAAGTAGAAAACTTAGGAGTCTAATGCATCCTTATGTATAAATGTTGTGATGCTCAAAACTATATCTCAAAAATTCCCTAGAGGCAACTGTCAACTCCTCCTTACAACTAAATCTAAGTCACGATTTACGAATCGCATGCCTAGCACAGTCACACAACTAAACTCAACGCAACTAGCAAACCCATTAAGATTTGCGTGAGCAGCTAAATCATAATGGCAGCAAAACACATATGCAAGGTGAGCACACAGTGACAAGCAAACCAATCAACGACCTATCCCCAAAACAATTGCCGAAAGCCTTCAAGAAGATGAACGTCAAAAAACTAGATGAACACATCCGTCATCCATCTACCATCTACAACCAGAAGAAGGTGGAGTCATCTACTCATATGTCATGCTACATAGCAACCAAAAGCCCCTTCATCATCTTAATCCTAAAGCAAACACTACCCGCAGATGCAAGACTACTACACCTTAATACATATGATAGCACTACTAACCTAAATGACTACCTCATCTATTTCTGACCAATGATAAGCTCACATAACTTCTTCAATGCAATTATATGCAAGGCCTTCTTTAGCACACTAGCAAAAGCAACCCTACTTTGGTTCAACACCCTATCCTATAGCTCCATCACATCGTTTGACAACCTAGGAGGCAAATTTCAACAACACTTTCTCAGTTCAAAGGTCCCAAGAAGAGACTCTTCAATACTCTATAATATAAGGCAACGGCCAAATGAAAACTTGCAGGCATACCTCGAGCACTCTAATCACATAAAACTATAAGTGTCCAAGCTTGACACTAAAATGGCCCTATAAGCCCCCATCATAGGAGTAAACCTTGCAAAAGGCTATTTGATGAGGTCTCATTAAACAAGCTTGACTCCTTAGATGAGTTTATACAGGTGACTAAGAAGTATGTAGCCTAAGAAGATGCCATTATAACTCAATTCAAGATTAACAACAACATCCATCAGTTTATGAAGGATCACTTAGGGCTTAAGGACCCTAAACCACTTTCTCAAGCATAAGACAAATGAGATAGGTAAAGACAGAAATTCCAAGACTACTCTTCATATACACCCCTCAACAAGCCTCTTGGGGAAATCATGTACGAGGTCAAGCAATAGCTCCTACAAGCACTTAATGTTTGCAAAACCCCAAAAGTAGCAAACTTGGGCAAGTTCTACAACTACTACTAAGTGCATGGCTACAATATGAATGAATGCCATCATTTCAAAAATGTGGTCAAAGGTCTTGTCCATAAAGGAATGACTACAGCACCTATGAGCAAACAAAAGACCAATTGGATGAACCCCTTTAACCATACAAATACGACCTCATAGATTTTGAGGGAGGAAAACTTGTGCCTACTAAAGGAATCATTACCCTCTTAGTACAAGTAGGCGACAATACATACGTTGCTACACAATCCATCAACTTCCTCATCGTTGACCACTGGTCGCCATATAGTGTAATCCTAAGTTGACTGAGCATTACAAAGTTTAACATGGTCATCTACTAAAGGTGCTTGAAAGAAAAATTCATGACAACATCTAGAGTTAGTGAAGTCCAAGGGAACTAAAAGTTTTAGATTCCTCTACCTCAAAGCCTAAACCAGAGATAACGTCATAAATATCGAGTCTACTACCATCATAGCCTCAACATAGCGGGGGAGAGCTAACTAAGAACATTAAAGAAATTGAGCTCACGAACACCATATGAATGACTACAAGAATTGAGACAAAGCTACCTAATGACAAGAAAGCTGAGATCACAAAATTTGTCAAATAAAACACAAACATATTTGCATCAACCCCAAAAGATATGCGAGGAATTATCAACATACCTGAGGCTACTCACCATCTCAATGTCGACTTAACAGTCCACCTACTTAAGTAGAAGAAGTGACATTTTGCCTTAGAGTGTTAGGTTACGTTCAAGCAAAAAGTGCAGAAGCTACTATAAGACAACTTCGTAAGAGGAGAAATATCCAACCTAGTTTACGAACATCATGCTTGTAAAGAAAGCCAATGGAAAATGTACGTAGATTACACCAACCTTAATAAGTCATGCCCTAAAGATTGTTTTCCTCTCCCCCATATGGACCAATGATACAAAGCAAGTGCACCTATCAGTTTTAATATAGCGAATGTAAATCCGAGTTGATCCCTCAAAGACTTCGATTACTAATATTAACCTTAGCTCTATTATCTAACCGGAAAATTGTGATGGGTTGAATGAATTAAAAATACTAAAATTAACAAACTAACCTAATTATGATACTTGATTAAGCAATTTAGAAAGCGATAAAATTAAAAACGACTTCAAGAAGGCAAATAACATATTTAGGAATTATTTCCCTTAGTGTTTAACATGTGACTACTTAAAATGTATCAAATTCAATCTCTATTATTCTTGACCAAAGGGATTCATAATTAAAGTTAACACCTTTCTCAAGTATATTAATCCTAATCCTAAATTATTTATCAGAATCTCTTCATTTAGTAATATAATTCAGAATCACATTAATGTATAATGAATTCCTACACAAAAGAACAACTTTTCGAAAGAAAGATGTATCTTATCTCTAAGTATACATGTAATTCTCTCCAATTATATCAAGATCTCATTACACATGTGATTTATCAATCATCATGCATAATATCATAAATTGATACCCTAGAAATATCAATTAACAATTAAAAAAACATAATTGAATCAAGAAAAGATAAAAACTTTATTGAAAATTATCAATAAATCTAATAGTCACATGAAACCCTAAGTTCCACAATCCTAAATACAAGAATCTTAAACTATCATAATGAAACTAAAAATGAATTGCAACAAAATCAAGAAATAAAACATGAAAAACTCCTTTTGTTGATGAAAAATCTCTTCAATTTTGAAGTTAGGTGTTACTTTCGCCTTTTTATCCTCCTTTTCTTCAAGTCTCTTCTCTTTTGAATGTCTCCCGTCATGTGTGAAACCATAGTAAGTCCTTTTATAATATATTGTAAAGTTTCTTTTTTCGTCATCAGACACAGCCTGAGATATAGTTGTATCCCCAGGTTATGTAACTTACTGATCTTAGCACTTAAAATCTTCCTGCATGGACACAACCTGGGGACACAATTGTGTCCCAGACTGTGTAACTTTCTGACCAAAATTTGCCACTTTCTCCTATTGTTTATGTAACTTCAAAACTTCATAACTCATTCATTTGAACTCCAAATTGAGTGAAACTTGATTCCTTTTCTTTGTTTTTAATCCAAGAATATGTTCAAACCTTGAAATCAAAATCGGGACAAGAAACACTAAACAAAACTTCTCACTACTTAGGAAACCGGTGAACGAATATACTTGACCCGAAAAAAGGTAAGAAAATCATTTTCAATTAACTTACAATAATAAAATCAAGCAATTTCACCCTTAAGAATGTCATAATTTCACCTGACCATATTTGAATGCTTTAACAATACTTAATACTATAGTTCATTAGTTAATTTATGGAAGTCAAAGTTTACCCAAATCATTTAACTAAGGATTCTTAAACTAAAAATTGGATTTAACATCTCGCTAACTGGGAAAGAGTCATAAAAATTTTGTTCATTTGACTAAAGTGTATACAATTCTCTCTTCAATCTCACCAAGCGCCATAATCCAAAACAAACACAATTTACATCCACTCATCCTCTAATCATCCCCCTAGTTCATGTTTTTATTGGGAGGTTTTTAAATTTACTTTATTTAAGCATAATTACCTTTAATGGACAATTGGGTTGGTAAAGAGAAAGAATCTCGCTTTTCTGATGGACCAAGACCGATCCATATCAACTTATCCCTCTTCTTCTAGATTGGATGCTATAATTACCGGTAATTTGGAGTCCTTCTCTAAGAGGGCATATTCCAAGTAGTCGGGTAATTGCTTTAACTCTAATATAGGTGGCTCCTCAATTGAAGGTTTTAACTATGCTTTCTTCATCTTTTCAATCTCTTCAAACCCTTTCTCAATAGAGGTAGGTTTATTTGCCTCTAATTGGGCTACTACCTCGAATTTGATAGGATTTTTTGAAGCTTCTTCCATACCTAATTGCAAGCAACTCTCCAGTGGATCCTTAAAAAGAACTTTCTGCATATAACTTGAAACAAAAGTGTCAGTAACATCCAAAAGGTAGCAAGTATCATTCTGATCAACAGACCTTTTCATAGCCTCCGAAATTTTAAACATAATCTCTTCATCTGCTACTCTAAGAATGAGCTTGCTATCACTAACATCAATGATAGCCCTAATAGTAGCTAAGAGTGGTCTACTTAAGATAAGGGGCAACTCAAAATCTTCATCCATGTCCAATATCACAAAGTCAACTAGAAAAATAAATTTACCCACTTGGACTAATACATCCTCAATAATGCCTCCAGGATACGTCACAGATCTATCAGCTAATTGCAAGCTCATGCGTGTGGGTTTAGGTTCCCCTAATCCTAACTTCTTGAAAAATTTATAAGGCATCAAATTGATGCTAGCACTAAAATCAGCTAAAGCTTTGTCAACTAACAAATTACCAATATGACATGGAATTGTAAAACTTCCTAGGTCTTTTAGCTTCTTAGGCAACTTGTTTTGCACAATCGATGAACATTCTTCACCCAATATGATAGTAGAAAGCTCCTTAAGCTTCCTCTTGTTGGATAACAAATCTTTCAAGAACTTAGCATACTTCGGCATCTGTGACAAAGCATCAACGAGAGGTAAGTTAATATGCAATTGTTTAAAGAGGTCAAAGAACTTACTGAATTGTTGGTCATTACGATCTTGCTTGAGTCTTTAGGGATATGGGATAGGTGGTTGGTATTCCTTCGCCTTAGATGACTCTACATCTTCCTTGGCTTTTGTCCCCTCATTGCTCTTATTAGTCTCTTTGCTAACCTTCCTCTCAGCATGCAACTCCTTCCTACTTCGAAGTGTCACTGCCTTGACATGTTCCTTTGGATTAGTTTCTGTATTTCTTGGTAGTGTTCCCTATGGTCTTCCAGAGATTAGTTTCGCAAGTTGACCAATTTAGTTCTCAAGGTTGCGATTGGAAGCCTCTTAATTCCTCAACGATGATTCAATGTTGGATAAGCGAGCCTCATTGCCTTGAATATATTTTATGAGAAGTTCTTCTACACTAAACTTCTTTTCTTGAGGAAGAAGAGGTGGTAATAGTCTTTGAAATCCAGGTGAGCTAAAGTTGGTCTTCTGCTGCCCTTGGTTTTGATTTCCCCATGAGAAATTGGGGTGATTCCTCCATCTGGGATTATAAGTGTTGTTGTAGAGGTTATTTTGTTGCCTGGGTAGATTTCCTAGATAATCTACCAATTCCAGTTGTTCTTGTGCTCCATAAACTTACATGCCAAAGTCACTTACATCCGATTGTACTTGTTGAGGGCCAATAGAGAGTGCATCAGTCTTCTTACTCAATAGATCCACCTTGGTTGTCAGAGCAGTAGTCAAGTTCACATCATAAATTCCCACAACTTTTTGCCTGGCTCTAGTGCTTTCCCACTGATAATTGTTCATTGATATTCCTTCAATCAAGTTTTGTGCTTGCTCAGGTGTCTTTGTATTCAAAGTATCTCCTGTAAATGCATCAATCATCTGTCTCGTAGATAAATTAAGACCATTATAGAAGGTTTGAATATGCATCCATAGTGAGAGGCCATGATGTAGGCACCTCCTGAGCAAGTCTTGGAACCGCTCCCAAGTATCATATAAGGTTTTCACTTCTAATTAGGCAAAACAAGAATTGTCATTTCGAAGTTTAGCAGTCTTCGCAGGTGAGAAATACTTCTCCAAAAATTTCTCTACCAATTCATTCTAAGTTGTGATTAAATTTTGTGGTAGGGAGTTCAACTATTACTTTGCTTTACTCCTCAAGGAAAAAGGAAATAGCCGCAATCGAATGGCATCATCCGTGGCTCCGTTGATTTTAAATATATCACAAATCTTTAGAAAGCTAGAGATGTAGGCATTAGGATCTTCATCTTAGAGATCGTCAAACTGAACATATTGTTACACCATTTTTATGATGTTGGGTGTAATTTGGAAGTTATTAGCTGTGATGGTTGGCCTTGTGATATTAGAGTCAGCTCCGATAAGTGTAGGCCTTGAATAGTCGAACATAGTCCGATTTGCTTCATTACCGTTGTTAACCATGTGCGGTGAATCTTCTTGATTAATGAATTTAGTGTTGGCCTCTTTACCTTCTTCCTTAATCTCAATGATTGACTTGTCTTCTCTGGTAGCCACAGTTTGTCTAGGTCGCAATCTCAAATTTTGAAGGATAGTTCTCTCAATTTCAGGATTAAGTTCTATAAAATCTTTCAGGTTGCTTCGGCTCATGCATTACAAGGGCAAGAAATATAGAATCAATTGCAGCTCTAGGTAATAAAAAGAAACAATGAAAATAAAAAAAAAAAAGAAAAAAAATGGTTAAAGTAATAAAGCAACTAGTGTTCTTAATATCAAAAGTCCCCGGCAACGGCGCCAAAAACTTGATACAAGGTAAGTACACCTATCAATTTTAATATAACGGATGTGAGTCCGAATCGATCCCTCAAAGACTTTAAGTACTAATATTAACCTTAGCTCTATTATCTAACTGAAAAATTGTGATGAGTTGAATGAATTAAAAATACCAAAATTAACAAATTAACCTAATTATGACACTTGATTAAGCAATTTAGAAAGAGATAAAATTAAGAACGACTTCAAGAAGGCAAATAACATATTTAGGAATTATTTCCCTTAGTGTTTAACATGTGGCCGCTTAAAATGTATCCAATTTAATCTCTATTATTCTTGACCGGAAGAATTCACAATTAAAGTTAACACCTTTCTCAAGCATATTAATCTTAATCCTAAATTATTTACCGGAATCTCTTTACTTAGTAATATAATTCAGAATCGCATTAATATAATCTCTTCACATGTAATTCTCTCCAAGTACACATGTAATTCTCTCCAATTATATCAAGATCTCATTACACATGTGATTTCTCAATCATTATGCATAATATCATAGATTGATACCCTAGAAATATCAATTAACAATTAAAAAAACATAATTGAATCAAGAAAAGATAGAAACTTTATTAAAAATTATCAATAAATCTAATAGTCACATGAAACCTTAGGTTCCACAATCCTAAATACAAGAATCTTAAGCTATCATAATGAAACTAAAAATGAATTGCAACAAAATTAAGAAATAAAACATGAAAAAACCCCTTTTGTTGATGAAAAATCTCTTCGATCTTGAATTTTGGTGTTGCTTTCGCCTTTTGCTCTTCCTCTTTAAGTCTCTTCTCTTTTGAATGTCTCCTGTTATGTGCGAAACCTAGTAAGTTCTTTTATAATGTATTGTAAAGTTTATTTTTTCATCACCAGACATAACTTGGGATACAATTGTATCCCCAGGTTGTGTAACTTATTGACCTTAGCACTTAAAATCTTCCTGCATGGACATAGGCTGAGGACACAGTTGTATCCCAAACTGTGTAACTTTTTGACTAAAATTTGCCACTTTCTTTTATTGTTTATGTAACTTCAAAACTTCATAACTCATTCATTTGAACTCTAAATTGAGTGAAACTTGATTCCTTTTCTTCATTTTCAATCCGAGAACACATTCAAACCTTAAAATTAAAATTTTACTTAATTAAGTATCAATTTCTTAAAAAAAAAGATGTAAGGGAAATACTATAAAATCACCATGTGAAATGTATTTAAAATAAGAGTTATCAACCAACTTATTGATTTGACATCCAAACATGCACTACTCAGCTTTTCTGGATGCTTACTCGAGATACAACCAAATTCGAATGGCTCCTAAGGATGAAGTCCACACCTCATTTATTGTTAACTTTAGAACTTATTGCTATAAGGTTATGCCCTTTTAGCTTAAAGAACGTAAAGGCTCGTTACCTCCACATTCAAGCTACACATCTATTGGAATATCGAAATCTATGTAGATGACATAATTGTGAAAAGCAAAGACCATAAAGGCCACATTAAAGACCTTTAAGAAACATTCTAAACCCTTAGCCAATAACAAATGAAGCTGAACCCCCAAAAAGGTGTCTTTGAAGTCACATTTGGGAAGTTCCTTGGTTTCATGGTAATAGAGCGAGGAATAGAAGCTAACTCGCACAAGATCAAAGCAGTTTAGGATATGCAAGCCCCTAAAACCATAAAGGAAGTGCAATGCCTAACTGGAAGAATAACTACCTTAAATAGATTTGTGTCTAGAAGCGATGACAAATGCTTAAAATTCTTCAAGTTACTCAAGATTCCCCCTGACTTGAAATGGACGATTGAATGCTAAAGAGCCTTCAACGACTTAAAAGACTTCTTAGAAAGCCCATCATTACTTTCCAAGCCTATCCTTTGTGAAGAGCTATACCTTTACCTCATCGTTGCCAACAAAGCATTTATCATCTATTCTTGTCCTAATTGAATAATGAAAACATAGGCCTATATATTATGTTAGCCTCATTTTTCAAAGGTTAGAGACTAGATACTTGAAGATCGAGAAGTTTGCCTTAGCGACAGTCATCGCCATGTGGAAGCTTAAACCATACTTCTAAGCTACCCCAATCATCGTACCAACCAACTAGTCACTCAAAGCTATCCTTTAAAAGCCCAACACTTTAAGCTAAATGATGAAATACTCCCTTAAGCTTAGTACCCATGGTGTCCAATTTTGCCCTAGATAAGCAATTAAGGCTTGAATCCTTGCTGATTTCATAATAGAATACATTGCAAATAGTTTAGGACCTACTCGTAGGATTCACCTCTTAGAAAGTCAACAAGATCCCCAAAGCAGAAAATGCAAAAGTAGACAGGCTGTCTAGGTTATCTCTATCAATCATTCTCGTACAACATGACAATGATAAGTCTCTCTTCATACAATACATCCCCGAATGGAGCATAGAAGCATAAAAACAAGAGATCCTCGAGATACGCCCAATGGACCTCGAGCCCTGCTATGTAGACCTTATCGTAGAACACTTCAAGACAAGAACGCTACCCAATGATCGAATAAAGGCAAAGAAGTTAGCTTATGCCTTAACTAACTATACTTTGATCGACAATGTACTGCATCAGTGAAGACAATGTATCCCCTTACTAAGGTGCCTTAGAAAGGAAGAGGGCATCCATACCTTAGAGGCACTCCATGTAGGAAGATGTAGTAATCACATCCAAGCTCAAGCTTTATATATCTAAGCATTAAGACTAAGCTATTATCGACTGATGATGAAGGAAGACACTAAAGGCTTAATTTAAAAATGCTTCAGTGCTAAAAGCGTGCCTCGGTAACTAGTGCTTCCAGCTTAGAGCTTCACCCCTTAATGAGCCCATGGTCATTCGCCTATTGGGAATTTGACGTCCTTAGACATTTCCCAAAGGTGTCATTAGGTCAACAACTTATCTTGGTAACAGTCGACTACTTCACTAAGTAGGTCAAAGCGTTGGCCGTAGCAACCATCACAACCTTGGTCATTAAAGGGTTTATACTCACTCACATATTCTCTCGCTTCAAAGTGTCATATAGCTTGATCACCAATAATAGAAGACAGTTTAATAGCAATAGGTTCACAAAATTCTACGACAAACATAACATCAAACTTCACTACACCACGATTACCTACCCCTAGATGAATGGTCAGGTTGATGCTATTAACAAGATTTTCTTCAACAGCCTTAGGAAAAGGGTAGAGTGAATAGGAGGTAGGTAGGCCGATGACCTCCCAAACATACTTTGGGGATATTGTACGATATACAGGACCTTTATTGGGGAAACTCCTTTCTGTCTTGCATTTCGAGCAAAGGTTGTTTTGCCGATTGAGTTAAAGCTACCTACTAACAAGGTCCAACACTTTGACGTCAACACTAATCACATGGCCCTACAAGGGAGCTTAGATACTATCGAGGACATACGCAACGTCCTACAAGCCTGAATAGCAGCCTACCAATAGTAAGCTACCTAATATTACAATTGAAAGGTGAAGTATAAGGTTTTCCACCCTAAAGACTTAATATGTAGAAAATTAGAGGCTACTATTTTGATCGAAGAGCAAGGCAAGCTGGCTCCTAATTAGGAAGATTTAGTACGGGTAGTTGAGGATGTAAGGAAAAGAGCTTATTAGTTGGAAACCTTAGAGGGATAGCCCATCCCTAAGGTGTGAATGCTAATAACCTAAGGCCCTATTTTTACTAAGCATTCTAGCGTAATAAAAAACAACTATAACTGCAATCATAATTAATAAAACGATGAGTTCCTTACTCTTGTCTCTCTTTTTTTTATATATCACTCACTTATGCTAAGCTATGGCCTTAGGTCGATTTCTATCCCTAAACACATACCTTATGTTAGTACAAACAGTAACATTATAAGACCATGAAGTTACAATTAAGCATTGGTCCCTACCAAGCTCTCAACCTCGAGTTGATTCTCATCCTCGAGTATGTACCCCAAGTTAGTATTCATACTAACATCGCAAATTGCGACTATTCCTGAGCTACGGTCTACACTGCACTCATGACCTTGTGTTAATTCCTATCCCCAAGTATGTACCCTAAGTTATTATCTATACTAACACCATGGGTTGCATCTCTTCTTGAGCTGTGGCTTCCACATCCATAACCTTGGGTTGATTGTCATCCCCAAATGCACGCCCAAAATTAGTAACAACATTAACATTTTAGAAAGCCTCTTGTTTTTGCATGCTAGATCATGCCAATAAACAAAAAGGAGAAGAAAAGTGAGCTAAACAAAAATACACAAGGAAGCATGTTTGAAAAATAGAAATTTCATTAACCAGAAGAGGAGTATAAGGCTTTCTAGGTTAGTATGCTAACCTTGAGTACATATGACAACAAAAGTAAAATTACAGAGGCCATTTTTACCCTACTGCCTAAGAAGAGATCTTCCTATCTACTCTTGACTTTGACTCTACCACTTGTACTAAGCTCTTCTCCAAGAGGAAGTGCTCTCAACTTCGACTTAGTTAGCAGCCTCCATCGGGACAAGAGTGACTACATCCTTAGGTTTTAGTCAAGTTGAGCTCTAGACCCTAGGGGCCCCGACGACTCTCAACTTCTAAAGGAAGGTCCCTACTTTACCTATCTACTCTCAACTTCAACTCTATCTCTAATGTTAAGCTCTTCTCCAAGAGGAATTGCTCTCAACTTCAACTCAGCTGTAGCGTCCATCGAGACAAGAGTGACTACATCCTTAGGTTTTAGTCAGGTTGAGAGTTGGACCCTAGGGACCCTAGTGGCTCTCAACTTCTAAAGGAAGGGGACAACTGATCTAGCCACTCCATCTAGGTTACCTATGAAACAATGAAGAAGGCTCGATGGTGTCACTTCAAGCTCCTTCGGTCTACCTTGGTTGAGAAATCGAAGCCAGGAAAGAGGCCTCTTCTACCACCGTAATCACCGTGGTAACCCCCACTTGCATGCGAGCTTGAAAGGCAGTGCCTAAAGGCTCCATCCACAACCTCATGTAGATGAAGGTCTTCGCAATGAGGTTTCCTTAACAAGTTAAGAAGATGGACCCCTAGTCTTATCCTCGCATAGCCGACTATGGCTCAAATGAAGACATGATTGAAAGGTGTACGTACACTTCCCAATCACTGCTTAGGACACACCCCTCAATGCTAGGCAACTCTTTACACTTAATAATCACAACTCAAGGGGAAGACACTAAGGCTCTCCTCCTGAGCTCATACACCCTCTCCATCACTCTGATCACCCTTAACTTACTTATAACCAAGTAAAGTCCAACCCACATCTTTTAGGGAAGCTCTCAATTGATACGGTAGTGAAGGGCCTACATACCCTTTATATAGAGAGCCTAAATTAATCTTGATCATCCATATGACATTCATTCAATGGCCAAAAAGTATGGGAAGCCTAACTGACCCTAACAGGGATGTTAATGCATCATACTAGCATTAATGACTTCTAGAAGGCACTTTGCCTAAGAAAGTATGTTTGTTTAGCGCACTCTACCCAAGATAATACGATCGTCAGGTATATGCCTTATGCAAGAAATCGTATGATATCAGAAAAGATCCTAAAGCTAGCGTGCCTAACCCATGAGATCACATGATGTCAAGAAAGATACATATGAGTAAACACACCTCCCTCCAAAAGATTGCACAATGCTAAAGTAAGTCCACCCAAGCTAACCTACTAGTCCCACATGTCATGCCTAATCGCATCATTGGTGCTTAACTCACACCAAAAATGAGCATGCCACCGACTTTTAGGGTTCCCTACCATGTGCGCTCAACTCATTATGAGTATAAGCAACACAAATGACTTAAACCGTCAATCAACTCGAAAACAACAAGGCTAAAAAAGCACAGCATAAGAAAGCAGTAAGGAAAGGAGACAACAATGGATTCAAATAGGCATGAAGATGGTTCCATTAAGGACCTTAATTATGTACATCAATGAAAGGGGGGGATTGGCATCCCTACCTCCCCTCCCCCATCCCTAAGAAAACAAGATAAATAGGCACACCACTTAACTAAGTGAGATAAAAAAAAGAAGAAACAGAAATAGGAAAGACAACAGCTAAGGTTACCTCATCCTAATCAACTATGATGTTTTCATCTGCCTCCTCCTCTCTACGATTAGCATCTCCAATAGCTTCCTCATCCTCCCCAACACCTATAGAGCTCTCACTAGACGACTCCCTACCATTATTGGAACCCCCCTTCTCACTTGAGTCGGTAGCCTCGAGGTCATCCAATCAATTGAGAAAAGAGAGGTTTACCCTAAGGAAGTTCTTAGCTACCTAACTCTTAGCCCCCGTAACAATAGTGAAGCTAGCATTGGTCAATGCCTTCTCTATAAACCGGTCTTCCGACATCTCAAAGAAGATGTCTCACTTCACTTTGACAAACAAACCTTGACCCGCTAGTAGCTCTACTCACAACTTGACAACCTCTTCCTTAGAGACCTTGACGGAAGTCTTAGCCTCTTCCAACTCTGTTACCAATTTTAACATATGCTTCCTAAGCTGTTGATGCTGATACTCCAAATCTACGCACTTGACAAAAGCATCTCCATGTAGCCTCTTCTCCTCCTTAAGGGGACCTTGAAGCCACCTTACCTCAAACCTCACATCATGCCTCCATGACTTCTAATACTCGTAGTTATGTGTGAGCACATACTTGAGCATGCCATAAAGCTACAGCAAACATGAAATCGCCTCTATTAGAAGGTCACTATGGAACACTTATACCCAAATAGGAAACAAATATACCTCACTGTGCCTCCTAAGTAGCTTTGTTGAGGCTTCCAAATCACTTCACCCAATGAATAGGTGCTCAAGCTTACCCTGTAGATACCTCCCCCTATTGCAATTAAAAGCTCTAGCTCCTAATACACTACAAGCTGCTTATCCCAAAGTGCTAACTATCGAGGTTCCTCATCATTAAGAGGCTCTATCACCTAAAGCCTGGTGTTTAAAGGAGTAACCTTCGAATCTATGCACTCATCAACCTGATGAAGCACTTCATCTTGCTTGCCCTAGCCAACATCACCCCTAGTAACGATGGGTACTAATAACTCTTATTTTAAATACATTTCACATGATGATTTTATAGTATTTCCCTTATATATTTGGTTTTCTTTAAAGAAATCGATACTTAATTGAGTAAAATTTTGATTTCAAGGTTTGAGCGCATTTTTGGATTGAAAACGAAGAAAAGGAATCAAGTTTCACTCAATTTGGAGTTCAAATGAATGAGTTATGAAGTTTTGGAGTTACACAGTCTAGGACACAACTGTGTCCCCAAGTTGTGTCCATCGAGGAAGATTTGCCAAGGTCAGAAAGTTACACGACCTGGGGACACGACTATGTCCTAGGCTGTATCCGGTGACGAAAAAAGAGACTTTATAATATATTATAAAAGGACCTACTAGGGTTTCACACACAAGATTAGACATTCAAAAGAGAAGAGACTTGAAGAGAAGGAGAAGAAAAAGGCAAAAGCAACACCGAACTTCAAGATTGAAGAGATTTATCATCAACAGAAAGGGGTTTTTCTTGTTTTATTTCTTGATTTTGTTGCAATTCGTTTTTAGTTTCATTATGATAGCTTAAGATTCTTGTATTTAGGATTATGGAACCTAGGGTTTCATGTGACTATTAGATTGATTAATAATTTTCAATAAAGTTTCTATCTTTTCTTGATTCAATTATGTTGTTTAATTGTTAATTGATGTTCTTAGAGTATCAATCTATGATATTATGTAGGATGATTGAGAAATCACATGTATAATGAGATCTTGACATAATTGGAGAGAATTATATGTGTACTTAGAGATAAGATACATGTTTCTTTTGGAAAGTTGTTCTTTTGTATGGGAATTCATTATACATTAATGTGATTCTGAATTATATTACTAAGAGAAGAGATTCCGATAAATAATTTAGGATTAGGGTTAATATGCTTAAGAAAGATATTAACTTTAATTATGAATCCCTCCGATCAAGAATAATAGAGATTGAATTGGATCCATTTTAAGCAGTCACATGTTAAACACTAGAAGAAATAATTCCTAAATACGTTATTTGTTTTCTTGAAGTTGTTCTTAGTTTTATCGCTTTCTAAATTGCTTAATCAAGTCTCATAATTAGGTTAGTTTGTTAATTTTAGTATTTTTAATCTATTCAACTCATCATAATTTTCCAGTTAGATAATAGAGCTAAGGTTAATATTAGTACTCGAAGTCTTTGAGGGATCGACCTGGACTCATATTCACTATATTATAATTGATAGGTGCACTTGTCTGATATCAGGTACTTATCTCAAACCCTTACCCATACTTTGTAGATTAGGGATACCTTTAAGAATCAGCTCGGCTGTATGCCTCATCGCCTCTAGGAGAGTCTGTTGCCTACTCCCTTTCTTATTCTTCTTCGATGGGTGAGCCTGTGAAGACTAACCATTCCCCTCTATCGAAGGTTGCTTCCTCTTCTTGCTAGCTTCTACCTCTTATAACTCACACTTGGCTTACACAGCGAGCATCTTTTGTTTCACCTTGTATGAAGCTATCTACATAGCTATGGCAACAAACACAAAGTTAACGCAACATATCAAACAAACAAAATTGCACTTAAACATCGAGGATGAGCTGGTTTGACATCCCTAATAACGATGATGAAGTGATACGGTAGACACCCAACTACCTCTCCTTGGTAGGAATAAAAGATACCTATCTTGAACCTGAACAAAGGCCTATCCTCAGAACACTTTCAATAGATTGCCAATAAATAAAGCTTTTTCCACCTACCAAGGTCCAACACCTCATTTCTTGTAGCATCATCTTTGGCCCCTAGATAATTCATGACCTTGTTATGGATAGGCACATTCCAAACCATTGGAAAATCTAGCTACTCAATCGTCTAGATATGGAAGAAATGTTCCTTCCAATGATCTACCTTTTTCGACGATTAGTCAAAGACTTTTATTAAACTGCCTCAACTAGAGAAATAAACCCAACCATTTGGCAATCTCTTCACTTGAAAATGTTCCTAAATTGTCGAGATGTTAGTCTCTACAGCTGCCACAAGCATATTACCTCAAATGTGAGCAGTTGTACCCATGCATTCACACTTAAAGAGCTCTCAAAAGGCTTCGCATATATTAAGAAAGACCTCTCATCCCCCATCTCAAAGGCCTTCTCCCTAGGTCTAGGCAACTTTACCAGCCAGCTAGGTACCTCCCTTATAGCCTAAGTGACTAACCTCAAATCTATCTCACTTGGCTCGTAATAGACTTAAGTACATGCCTTCTCATTAGTGTTTGTTATACGAAGAGCTACCTCCTTTCTCCTATCCTCGCCATCGAGTGCATATACATCTTGAGGCTACCCATTCACCCAAGTCTTCCTCTTTGACTAGGTCATATGTACACCATCACCTTTATTTGTCGTCACTTTGGAGGTGACCACCTTATTAGAGTCTTCATTGAACATTCTTGAAATTGACCAGTGTAAGGACTCACCTTAAGAGTCAGTCGAACTTTGATTTACCATTCTTAAAGATTAGGAGAAAATTGAATAAAATGAAATACAGGGCTCATCTTGCGAGTTTCAATTTTGGTAGAGCTTCCACTTAGTGAATAATAAAAGTGGAGAATTGGAACCCCTAAGAGGCCCTTATATAGATAGTCAGGAAAAGAAGTCAAACGATTTCTCTTACTCTTAGAGCATGTACCCCCTATAAGGATGTGTACTACATCTTGACTACACATATGTCTAACTTCTTGGGTAAGCAACCAAGATTGGTGCATGCTCATGGATCACTGACATAGCCATCCATGTTAGGCATTCACATGTACAACCATATCATGTAAGGCCATAAATGCACACCACCCTTTCTAAGAGAATAAATCATGGCACTTCGGGTGCCTTAACGATTGCATCTTACTACTCATACTAAACGGCTTAACTTGATATGACAAGCATCACATTATAGTCAGACACGAACAAGCCCAACTCAATGGCACTTCTCCCAAGCCTCAACTAGAATTCTTAAGCTTTTCTTCTCCCCTCACGTCTTTGAAATTGAGGAGAATGGTAGGCAAATGTTGATACTTGATTTTTCCTTAGCCCAAGGCATAGTCTCAATTAAGGCCCACTACCCCTAAAGATAATTGTTCCCTTACTCGAACTCCTTGTTTACCTCTGATCCCAAGAAAGGAACGCAAGGAACTGTCCTTCTAAGGATTTAGGTGAGCACAATACCAAAGTTTACCCCCTTATACATAAGGACCATTGCGGCAGGCTACCCCTCTTCCTCGAGCTAGGCGAATAGAGACACCCTTGACCATACGAGCCTCTAGACATCTAACTTTTCTTAGATGAGACACTTGATTTACCAGGCATGAATCCTCGATCCTTTTGCTTGAGATCCCGCTCATTAATTGTCAACTAATATCTGTAATACTACTGATTCACCTAACATCCCTTGAGGATGTTAGATTTACGGTTCACAAATGTAGCTACTAGCTTGGTCATGGTCAACTCACCCCAAAGCCACCTTTTCAATTCTACAGAGTATGTTCTCTCCTACCGACTACTAATACATACAAAACTTAAACTAACACATGTCCAAGTAGTCTTACTCCCACTTACTATAAATAGAGAAAGGAAGCCAATGGGTAGGTGAACAAACCCTTTCTCTTACACATACACACATTCGATGAGCATGCCTTAATCGGGCCTTAAGTGTTTGCTTGCCTTAGTTTCCTATTTTTACCTTATTGTCCTCCTTACTAACTTGAGTGTCAAAGAGCCCTTACGATATTACCCATAGAGGGCTTTCTTGTAGACTTTGGGAGCAAGGAGCCGTTGGATTTGGCCTATACCAAAATCAATCTAACAAGACCCATTGAAGTCAATCCAACCAACTAACAATATTAATAGAAAAAAGAAAAAGATATATCATACTTATATTTTTTGAAGTAATGAATAAAACGTTTAGAAATATGGCCTAATCCATAAAGGTTCTATTGTTAGTAGATTTCATTGATAGAAAGAGCTTAATCAAGCCTATAGTTAGCAGACTTAAGCTTGCAATACAAACGGGAACACAGTAAGAGGCACCGGGGTATTATTCAACACAGTCACTTGGGTGCTTAAGGTAGAACTTATTTGGAGGATAAACGCAATAGCAAGAAGGCAAATGCGTAAGGGTGAGTGATGGTACCTTTCTTACAAAGTGTTGCCCCCTGTTTATAATGGTTGTAAGCGAGATATATCTAGAATGTGGATATGTGTAAATTTTGGCCAAATAAGAAAGTGTGTCTTCCGATTTTTAGCAAGATCCCTTCATCTGCGAGGGTGACATGATGTACTACTATCTATATATACTAAGTATGTTGGTGATCTACTTAGTGCCCTTCTCTCATTCAACCAAGCTATCCAAGTAGGTCTCTAGAACTTAAGGGGGCTTGGGCGTAAGTACCATAAGAGGAGAATGATGCTCTAAGTACAAATCATGAGCTATTGGTAGCTTGGGTATTAGGATGAAGTTCAGTCATAAGTTGGAGAATATGGTAAACAAATCAAACAAATACCTACATAGGTCAACCTTCGATCTCAATAAGTCAATATAGGCCTTAGCTACATAGTGCCCAAAATAGCCTATCAACAAGTTCCGTTTAAGTTCTTGAAGGTGAGGGTTCAAATCTGACATGACTGTTTTTCTTAGCCTTCTTTGGTTCTCTGATTTTGTTTTTCCTTTTTGTTTATTTTTTCTTTTCTTCACATGATTCCAAACAACATATTTTCATTTCTAGCATTTTATTATTCTTTTATCTTTTCCATAGTTATATTATTCTTAAGTTATACTTATCTTATATACATTCCATACATTCTTTTTTAAAAAACAGTTTTGGTAATTTAACTATTTGAATAATATAGATAATAAGTTTTCAAGTGAAAATAATAAAATTAGACTCCATTCATTGGAAAATCTTAGTTGCTAAGTAAAATTCTCTCAATATGCAATCTATTAGTTAATAGCTATGACATAAATTATGATTATTATTTTTTAATTGCTTGTTATAATTTTTTTAAAAAATAAATAAATTTCTAATGTGTATATATATATATATATATAAGAAAGATCATGAATTCAATGATAAGTAAACTTTTTATTATTGATAATTCTATATTAGCTTAAATAAGCTATAATCTTCTTGTGTAACTCATAGAGTGTATGTAGCTCTAAGTCTTGTATGTTTTCAGTTTGATCTTACTTTTAAGACATGATCACAAACCAGGTCCAAACCACGACTTAACCCAAAACCGACCTAGTGGAGCTAAACCTAGAACCCGTACCATTAAGTTGGTTATGAACCCTTATGATGGACTTGTTAAGTCTACAAGTCTAAGGTGGTTCGACTGTCTACTCATACACTTAGTAGGTCTAACCTAAGTCCCTACGACAGTTATTAAAAAAGAAAAAGAAAAAATAAAAAGGAAATATATGTAAATAAAACATTACTTAAACAATTTTGAATTTTTCAAATATTTTTATGTAAAATAACAAAAATTATTTCCTATTCAAAGTATTTTATGTGTTGCTATTAATAACATAAAAAATAAATGCACTTTAAGAGCATGTCTAGTTGGTGTTTTTAGAGTTTCACTAAAAGGATGTTCTCATTCTTTAGCAATAATGTGGCGAGATTATTAAACATGTGATTTTACTTAGAATCACCTAAGGGATTATAAAATCAAAATGTAGAAATGTAAATTTTTATAATTTATGTAAAATAGCACTAAAAAAAACTTTAAATATATTTATAACAATCATAAAAAACATGAAATACATGATGGAAATAAAGAAATGAAAAAATTAAGTTCTTTTTTCATAAAAATATTCTTAATCTATAATAGCATATTGCACAACTGCGATGTATGTATCAATAATAAAAAAATGATACAATAAGTTAATTAATATATTTCACTTTATTTTGTTGCTTGATTATTAGAATAGATGAGTATGAAATAATGCCTATGCTCCCCTTAGTTTTTTTTTAATAGAAAAAAGGGAAAAAATTTTGTAACTATTTGCGCTTTTGATGTAATAAACCATATCTTAATAACATGAAAAATTGAAAATAATAACTTTAAAGTTACAAAGGTTAATAAGTTGAATTTAGATCGAATAAAAGTTTATAACTTAAATCTTCTACATGGATGTAATTGGCAAATATATAAATTGTAGAGTATGAAGCCAAAATGCTGAGGTATTATCTCATTATAGCATAAGTCATTTATAATAACATTAAAGTGTAATATATTGGTTTTGGTATTATACTAATCATATGTAATGTTTTATTAATAGATTCCTTTAATAATATCCTCAAATTGTATGTTACTTATATCACAAACTATAGTAGATTAATTTCAGTAAGTCAATATATTTTCTTCAATGTGATAAATTTTACTTTTCTTACATTATATTAATCACTTTAGATAAAGAGACTAAATTTCAGCAAATTAGGGAGTAAAAACGAGGAAAAATTATAACTTTGATGGTAATTTATCTTTTTAACATATACTCAATTCAATGTTAATAAATAGAATTATTATAACAATTAATAGTAATAATGACACTATAAATATAAGAATGTTAATAATTGAAAAAGATTTATATATAGAATTAACTATTTTTAAAGTTAATTAACATTTATAACCTTGACAAAAATGACATAATTACATGATTATTGCAAAATTTCATATAGTAAATTACATAAATAATAATATTTCAAAGGGCAGTTTGGGTAAATTAAAAAAGATACCAAATTGCCCTCTTTCACTTTAATAATATAGATATAACTTTTATGGAAGAAAGATAAATAGAGTTAGAATTGATTTTTTTTTTTCCATTATTTTGCTTGAAAAAACTGATGAATTGAAGAGAACCAAATGTTTTAACTTATTTTGAGTTATTAATTGTATAAACGTAACCATATAATTTGAGAAATGCAAATAACCCTCTTAAATTTTGACTTAGATGTGAATTGACCCCATAAACTTTTAAACTGTGGTTTTTGAACCTTTAAACGTTGATAAATTAACAAACAACTCTTATAGGCTGAGAATAATCCTCTTAAATTTTGATTTTAGTACACAAATATTCCTTTAACTTATCAAAATATACTTCAAGACCTCCTAGGCTTTGACCATAGTATGACTTTTTTTAATAAAAAACAAAAAAAAATGTTCTTTATATTGACTAAATAGTCAATGACTAATAGAAGCCTAATTATATATATTTGTTATTTATTTTCAACTCTACTCAGATTTGTAAAATAGGTAAACTCAGTTAAAAATATAGGTTTCTACCGAGTTTAATATGTAAAATTGATTAAAAACAATAGTTTCGATAGGAAAATGATTTTATAATCGAGTTAACTTGAAAGGTTTTTCTAAAACAGTAAACTCGTAAAATCACATTAGTAAAATTGTAATTTTGACAAGTAGGAGTGTGAGATTCTAACATTGCAAAACCAAAGGGCGTCACAACCCACTATGTATCCTTGCCTTTCAGGAATACGTTAAGGCTCTAAAATCTAACTACAATCTCTAAGATCACTAATAGTAACTATTTATCAAGTACAAAACAACAAATCTCCAAATACGCAATTCTTTAGATACAACAGTTCGAGTGACTCTCAAGTGAGTCACTTTAGCCTACAAATATACTAAATAGCTAGATCTTGATTTTTTACAACATACTAAGGTAAGTGTCTCTCTTTCATAACTTGATAATAATAATTTTCATATTTGTTGCAACTTATTGAATCAACTTGAAATTGTAAAAATAGAAGAGTAACCTAAAGCCCAGTACGGGTGCACAAGCACACACGGATGTCAAGCCTAGAACATACACTTACATATAATGCAACTATAATAATATATAAACAAATAATAATTTAGTTATCTTTAATTTAGGCTAATCAAAGGGGGTACTCATAACCCGATCACACATGATTTGTGTCTACATACATAAGTAGATATAATATAAATGTTCCTTTAAGTCCTTTATACCTAGAGTCTAAAGTACAAAAACTAGAAACTTAATATTCTAGTTGCATCATCTCATATATGAGTTTACTAGGGAATCCTTACATATGATCAGCGGTTGCTCCTCTAGAGAACTGCTATTGCGGGCTCCTAAAGCGAGCGAGTTAATCACAACCAGTAGTCAAGGTCACTTAAGCTGAATATAAATTATTCTAGTTATATTCTAAGTCCTATCAAGCACATCCATACAAACAAGTACCATGCATCTAGAATTGCTCTAAAATTGAATACAATACTCTTATCTCAAACCCGAACAAAACTCAGACCTTGATAAGAGATACTGAACACCACGAATCTAAAAGAAAACAAATAGTACGTTATCCCTTGAGCATTCTAAAGCTAAGTCCTACCTAGTAGTTATCTAAAAGCTTTTGATCTATTCAATTAAGGTCCCGAAAGAAATTATTGAGTCAAATAATAATAACATAATATGATTAAACTACAAAGGTGGCATATATATATATATATATATATATATAAGATTGTGTTTTATAGTAACTCATAAAGTACATAATATATATAACATATCTATATATAAAAGGAAGTATACAATAGACACATAATTAGAGTATCAAATAATATAGATTATTAAATCGATATGGTAAATAAGTAATACATACTTAACTAGAAAATGTATAATTCATAACAACTCATAAGAAAATACATAATAATAGATGATACATAAAACGAACATACCAAGCATAATATAATATAATATATAAATAAATAGAAACTTAACCCCAATATATTTATATATATATATCTATAATCAATATATCGAATACGATAAAATATACTATATATATTCATAATACTAAGGTGAAGAAAATACTTTGATGAGAATATTGTTGATATAAAAAATAATATAGTATTATAATATACCGACATTTGAGATTATCATATAAAATATGATTATTAACAAAATCTATATATAAATAGAAGATAGCAACCCAAGTTAAACACGATAGAAACAGAAATTGGCCTTAAAATATATACCTATAACTAAGATCTGAAATAAGATAAAATATTTTTAACAATAACTCTTAAATAAATAACACTATATAGTATGATAAACAAATAATTTAAAAGTGGTAATTGAATACTAACAATACTTAATCAAAACTAACATGGAGATAATAAATAAAATAGTAGTAAAATATATATAAGGAGTATGGTATCGAATATAAAATCAGAGATGAATTGCGAATCTAAGTCAAGAAGAGAATTACCGAATGGCATGAACAAGATCCTAAAATAATCAATAACAAAAAATAAATTATAAATCGTAATATAATATACTAAAATCATAAATTATTAGTATTTTATCGGGTTAACTTGGATCGCATAGAGAATGGAATAACCCAAATGGATTCGAATGCCAAACAAATAGTGAATTGGAATTAAAATAGTTGCTGTCTAACTTGGCTTCGGAAGGAATTTAGGGGTGAATGAAATTGAATATGGCGAGAAAGAGACAAGAAAGTGATAGACGAGAGGGGAAGTAAGGTCGGGTGGGTTCGGTTTGTATTTAATGAGGATTGGAGTTAGGAAAAAGATGAGAGAAGAAGAGAGGGTGAATTGAAGGGGATTAGATAGGGGGGTAAGGTTGAGAGATACAGAGGGATGAGAGAGGGGTAGGGAGAAATGTGAAAGAGATAGAGACAGGGGAAAGAATTGAGGGGATAATTATGGGGGGGGGTAGGGCCGGTGATAATGATTGAAGGGGAGGGAGTGTTCATGAGAGAGAGAAAAGTTAGGTGAAGGGAAAGAAAAAAATATAGATGTTGAGAGAAAGAAGGATGACTGTAGTTGAGAAAAAAAGTAAGGTTTAAGATATAGTTTTTAGGTAGATTTTAGAACCTTCTAGAAAGTAGGATAGTATATATATGTAGAAAAAGAAAATAAGAATTATAATAAGAGAATTTATATATTGCATAAGAAGATAAATTTTTATATAAAGACTATAATGTAAGGTACTAATAAAAATTATTTTATTCTATATGTAAAGTATAAAATTTAATGTACTCAAAATATACGTGAAATAAAATTTAATATACTTAATGTATACATAAAAATAAAGATTTAAAATAATCAAATCAAAACCTTAATTTTGAATTTCTAATGATACTAACCTAAGTGAGTTTACTATTTAAACCACTAGTTTAACTAGGGTGTTTTAGAGACTAAATCTAACTTTTTGTTTTTGGACTTTTATTCCACATTACTAATATTAGAACTTTATTTGGGTATAGTTATTTATAAACAAATACAATTCTTCTTCAATTTATATGTAAAATGGGTTAAAAACACATATACTCTATTGGCTGGGTTCGACTTGAGCATTGATCTACCTTTCCTTGCACCATTTAATGATTTAAATTGAACTTCTATTCTATTCAATGATAACTAACCAACTAAGATGCTAGCCTAAAATAAAATTCGATGAACAAAACCTCTAATGGCTTCTTATACTTCTAAGAAGAAATTTAATCATAGTTAACAATCAGTATATATCTCATCAGAAACATTTACAATTTCCTCAAATAGTCATAAGGAAATAACTATTTTCTTTCACCTTTCGTTTTAGGAATATAACTTCTTATCGAAACATAGAAGACACTTGTTAGGATATACCATACACAACACAGAACAATTGGATTTAATTATATAATTAATCTCTTAGGGTATCATGACCCTTCCTAAGTGATAAAGGTGAGCAAGTTTAGGATGGAATAGATATAAACTCCCATTTGTATCTACCCTCTAAGTACTAGTTCTCATATTTGTAACTAGAACTTACCTTATAAAATGGGAACTATCCTATAACCTGTATCTTAGAGAACCTATAGGGATATCCCTTTAAGCATGTAAAATTTTTGTTACTCTTTTCATCATATAAAAATTTTGAGGTAAGTTCATTAAGATTAAGCTCACGTGATACTTATTAGAAAATTTATTGATAAATTGGTGTAGGAACCAAAGAGGAGTAAATTGGGTTTAGTTACAATTTCTAAAAATTGTGAATTTTAATTAAAAAAATTAACTAATAAACAAATGAATTAATAAATGTAATGATGTATTGGTTGTAGTAAAATAAAGAGAGAAAGGAATAAAGATCAAACCTAAACGTAGAGTTCAAACCATCCTCCATTTTCTATGATCACACAATTGCTTCTAATTAAGGGGCTTCACACTACTTTTTATTATCACCACAATCAAAACTTCAAAAGAGAATTATAGAATAATTCCAATTAGCAAGTATGTAGTGCACTTTACAAAAAATAAAAAATTTGGCTTACAAGGTACAACACTTATTTCTTACACTATAGATTACAAATTAATGAAGAAAATATAATAATTATAATGAGAGTACTACAAAGTTGTTAATTTGCAGTTAAGAGCTCCTTTTAGTTCTTAAATGTAACCCAAGCTATATATTCATAGTTGATAACATCTACATCTAAAAATTTGCTAGAAAATGAACGTAAGAGCTAGTCTTTACCACCATTTGGATGGTAAGTAAGGAACAGTTTGGATGATAGATGAACAACTATCATGCCATTTGGATGGTTTTAAGCCACTACCTAAATAGTAGTTTAAAAACTTTTACAGCTAATAGATTCTTAGCTACCATTTGGACCTTGGCTACCTCACAATCTAGATGTTACTAGCTCTTCAAATGGTGAGAATCAGCCTTACTATCATCCAGATAATAATCACTTTATTGTTAGCCATAGAATAGGTATATACTTGTAAAATAATTGTCTAAAACAATTCCATGGCACAACTTGATTTTTATATTCGAATCAAAGCTCAAGTTTAAACTGACAAATTACTTAGTAACTTGAACAATTCAATAAATGCCAATTGAGTTTGATCTCAATGAATAATTTGTTTAATTTAACATTGTTTCATCTCATCAAAATTAAATAAAGAACCTTTCAATTCAGCACATATATAGAAAACAGTAACTATTTGCTATTTTGAGATTATAATGAATCTTAAAAAAATTAATATGTCCCTCTTAAGTATCATTACTAATTAAATAAACAATTAGGCTTCTAAATTTAAATTGATTTAACAATTAATATATTAATAAGACTTAGATTAAGGTCACACAAATATATGGATAGTTCTTTGAAAAAAAAGTTTGCTAATGCACCTAATAGAATTTACTACGAATCTATTTAGAAATAAGTTGACTTAGTCCAATAACAGATTGGTAATGGACATTCGAAATGCTAGAAATGTTAAGACCTTAACTTATAATAAAGGAATATGAGAAAAAAAATTTGTTCAAATTACCCCAAATTGAGAGAAGTTCAGTAGTGATAAAAGAAAATGAGAAATGGCAAAGGAAATGAGAGTTGAGAGAATAGGATAAATAGTAGTACTTTGAGGCTAAATTGAGAGGGTGGAAATAAATGAATGTTATAGTATGCTTTAAGATTTTTACTTCACAAATGGGCTTAGGCCTCTGACATATGTAGAATTATTATATTAAATTTTGTTATATACAAAATTATTATTTTATAAGGTGGCTACAACCTCCCTTGTAATTTGTACCTTGTATAGCTAAGAGTATAAACCATAAGTACAAGATATGGAGATGTTATAGATTTTTTTAGGGAAATTGAAGACTTCACTAAAAAAAGAAAAAGGAAAAACATCCACATACATCATCCATGTCCATAAGAAGAAGTTCCTTAATCATCCTAGTGTAACGACAATAAAGTAGTATGGTTTAAAGAACTAGAACAAAAATCAAATAGAAAAATTGGAATAGAGTCCATGAAAAACATAGGAAAATGATGCTGCAGTCTCTTCTCTGCGAGGCAATTTGCGGCTTCATTCCTCTCCTGATTTACCTTACAAATCATGAAATCAAATAGGTTGTTATGTGCTTACTAATAAACCTTCAAAAATCTATAACATCTATCCATGTCTAAATTATTATTCCTGACCTAATCGATCGCTTGTTGTGAATCTACTTTATAGATCACTTCATGTATCCTTGCTGTATGCCAACTTCAACCCATGTTTTATAGCTTATATCTCTACCTCTAATGGGATTAGGTTATTATATTGTATATGAAAGCTCCACAACACTAGTCCATTATGGTCATGGGCTAGCACTCTAATCCCTACTTTCTTCCCTATTTTTGTAAATGCAACATCACAATTTATCTTTATCCATCCTTCTGCAGTTTGTGGCCCCTTAAGTAGAGCTTAGGAATTTCCTAATTACAATCTTTCCTTTCTATTTCTCACCTACCATTCATTCGCCTCTTTTTGGACAATGTCTGTCCACTCCCTTGCATCATGTGATGGCCTAAAAATTTGCTTATTTGTTTCTATCCAGATTTTCCTAAGAGCAAATATAATTCAGATATAATTTGGTGCACTTATCTCTTTCCAGTTAACTTTCTTTCTTTGATAATTAGTTTTTATCCAGTTCTTCAACTCTTCAAAAGAATACTTTGCCATATTGAGGAAGATTCCTAACCTTTCTTACAACTATCTACTCTACCTAAAATTCAAGAAGATATGCTAAGGCGATTCTTTTGCAACATGACAAAGCATGCATTTCCCATCATTGTGCATTCACTTTCTTTGTAAGTTATCTCCTATTGTTAGTCCCTTCATTAAAATTCGCGATACCATAGTTTAATTTTTAGGGGCTATAGGTAGTTTTCATATCTAGTCCTAATCTTCATCTCTTTTACGAATTCTCCTTTTTAGCCATTAGACTAGAATATGCTGATTTAGTGAAGATTTCCCCATCTATAGTATTGGGCCATCACAACAAGTCATCTTCCTCATGATCTACCTAAAGCACTAGGTAACCAAGCTTTTGTTTGATGTTTTTATCCTAGGAATATCCTATCACCTCTTCCTTTCATTTGGAAATATTGTCATACACTTGGCAAATCTTTAAATTCATGTCAAACCTATGTAGTGGCCCATATAGCCATTTTGAGACTTTCACTCCATCCTTCCACTTGTTTGTCCAAAACTTTATACTCTCTCCATTTTTCAAGATCATGTGTGCTTTGTTCTCAACCCAGTTTACTACTTTATGAATTTCCTTATAAAATCATGATCTAGTTTTCCTTGTTTTGTGCCCTTGATTTATCTTATATGTTTTCTGCATCAAACGTATCCAAAGAACTTTCTTTTGTTTTAGTTGCCAAGCCAAGTTTACAAAATTCACTTGATTTCTCTTCTTTATGTCCATTAGTCCTAACTCACCACTCTTCCTTGCTTCTTTAATTTTTTCTAACTAATCCAATGGATTTTCCTTACTTTAAGAGTAGACCCCCATATAAAATCTCTATGAATTATATTTACTTTCTTCGCAAATCTCTTATTCATGGGAGAGATGTTATACAATGTATTAAAAAAATTGGAATTGGAACCTATTTACGATTTTTAATATCTATCCAAAACCTGTCAAATCACATAGGTTTGAATAAGTTTTACATTTTGGTGAGTTTACCAGCTTAATCTTACTTAAGTGTTGATTGGCTTTCCCTTTTTTGTTTTTTGTTTTACATATTTTTATCATATAATAGAATCAAATACATATAACAAGAATACTTTGTTAGATTAATTACAGTGAAGCAATTAGGAAATTGTACATGTCAACTTTTGATTGAAGTTCTAATAGTGTCAACGAAACAAATCAAATCAAATGTTTTCAAAATCTTGAGATAGGGGAAAAAAAGTTAATGATTCGAATAAAAAAAAAAAAAAGTTAGTACCTGTCCCTTGTTGAAGATTATTATATCGAGAGTCTATGGGTATCTATCAATTTATGTCCTAAATAAATCGTGAGTGGATGGAGTGGTTCATATCGCTTCAGTAAACGCGAGAGTCGGCCTCACGACACGACCCATAATAAAATCGCGGCGTAACTCAACCTAATAGAATAGAACATAAGCCAAACCCTTAATCCTATTTACACATAAACCGAGAGCATTAATGGAACAAAGCCACCGTTAGTTCGCTCATCACCTTTCATCTGTTTTTGGTGCCGGCACAAGGTACGTGAGAACCTTAAAATAGCTATTTACTTCTGGGGTTAAAGTCTACGCGTTCAAGCTAAGTTCTTTCTCCCTGTTTGTGAGGCTTTTCAGTTTTCATGGGTTGTCAATTGTTTAACGTAAAGCTACATGTTTGTACTATATGACTGATAATTAGGGACATAACAAAATTCTGGGTAATGGTTAATTTTCTCAGAAACTTTAATTCATACGGAAAAGTCTGTACCTTGAAATACCCATGTTGGGTTTTGGTTAGAACTATTCATTCTGGTTCTCAACTGAGTAACAATTACTTGGACAAGTCTTCAAATTCGGGTCTACCGAAAATTGACCGAAAGAATGTTGCGATCTTTTGGGATTTAGACAATAAGCCCCCAAAATCAGTCCCTCCATTTGAGGCTGCCACTAAGCTTCAAAAGGCGGTGTCTTCTTATGGTGTTGTTCGGTATATGGTGGCTTATGCAAACCATCATGCATTTAGATATGTGCCTTTAGTTGTTAGGGAACAAAGGAAAGAGAGGAAGCTATTGAATCAGTTGGAGAATAAGGGGGTTGTTAAGCCGGCCGAGCCTTATTTATGTCGAGTTTGTGGGAGGAAGTTTTATGCGAACGAGAAACTTGTTCATCATTTTAAGCAAATTCATGAGCGCGAGCATAAGAAGAGATTGAGTCAGATTGAGTCTGCAACGGGTTCAAGGAGGGTGAAATTGGTGGGGAAGTACTCAATGAAGATGGAGAAGTATAGGAATGCAGCGAGGGATATTTCGACACCGAAGGTGGGGTATGGTTTAGCAGATGAATTGAAGCGAGCTGGGTTTTGGGTTAAGAGAGTAGCTGACAAGCCTCAAGCAGCAGACATTGCGTTGAGGAATCACATGGTGGATATGATGGATAAGAGGAGAGCCGATTGTTTGGTTCTTGTTTCGGATGATTCAGATTTTGTGGATGTTTTGAAGGAGGCTAGGTTGAGGTGTCTCAAAACAGTAGTCGTAGGGGATATTGGTGATGGAGCTTTGAAACGGACAGCAGATGTAGGATATTCATGGACTGACATCTTAATGGGAAAGGCTAAGAAGGAAGCTGTATCAGTTGTGGGACGATGGAGAGACCGTGATATTTTAAAAAGGTTGGAATGGACTTACAACCCTGAGGTGGAGAAGAAAATATATGATTTCTATGTTGAAGTTGATGCAGGAAACGAGGATGTGGATAAGGAGGGAATGGATGGTGCAACAGATGGTGAATCTGTGCATGAAGAAGAATCTGGTGCTTGGTGGGAACTTGATTCTGATGCATAGAGTGAGGTAACTCATCATCAATGTCCTCAATTGCTCATGCAATGTTTTCATCCAATTTGTGCATTGGTGAGTTATATTGCTTCTTTCTTGCTTATTGATGATGTCCCAATTTTGATATTTGAATTTAGCAATTTGAAGAAGTTTTTTTCCCCCTTCCTCTGACATTAATGGTTACTCAAGAAGGAATTTACTGGATTCTCATTTCTGGCATAAAGATTTCAGGTATATCTGTATGTACATATGAAGAGGTTTTCCTGTTATTTTAGAAATGTGAAAGTCTTTAATTTTTGCTATTTGATATGGCATCCTTTGCTAAGTAGGCCTGATTTCCTAGGAACAAAGTAGGACCTTTAAAGAAAATTTGTAAAAGACGTTAGTCATGTTTCTTGATTTGGCTGCTGTAGAAATTATCTAAGCTACATTTCTTTTAGAAAGCTTCTGGTAGGATTGGAAGCTGGAGAGCAACACGTTTTCCCTTGATTCGAATGCACTATTATGACATGTTTTCCCAAAGAAAACTTCTTGAGCAAGTTTTTCTCCACTTTATAACCAGATGCCTCGGAGGTTAATAGTGTGCTGAGACTGAGACTTGATGAAATGTAAAGATGTTCAATACCTGATTCAAGAAATGTCGAACTCCTGAATGGCAAATGCATTTTACATCAAGGATTTTCTTGCTATTCATATCAATGCGTTCCTTATATTTGGCATTTGCATGTTTCTTGACACAGTTCAGAAATTTCTACATTACCTTTTTTCCCCCCAAATTGAGAAACTTCAGAAGTTCATTCTTTCAGTGTCAATGAAATCCTGTCACTATATTCAATGAAATCTGATTATTAGAACTACTGTGCAGCAAATGTTTCTCAGCAGAATCTCTTTCTATCTACAACAACTGGCTACAACTTAGTTTTGCACCATCTTGATGCTTTAGTAGACATGTTCAGAGCACATATCTAAATGCGAAATGAGGGAGAAAAGAGTGGTGTTGAAATGAATTATCTAAAGCCATCTTTTAATGACTGGGGAAGGCATCCTCTGGTTTCTAGTCTGATCTTTTTCAGTCATTTGAGCTTATTATCCAATGCTGTATAATTAACCATGTCATTTTTACATTTATGCATCGACGTATATGAATGAATTAGAAATAGAACTTCTACCCTTTAAATTGTGCTGGAGTTATCTGCTCAACATGAGAGCTATTGTGCTGAAAGCTTGTCCTTTGACCATGTTTCTAGTGTTAAGCCGTTAATCCATTTTTTATTGCTATCAATGCAGTAAAATTTGCAAGTTATAGTTATAACTTGTCTTTGTTTGCTTCAGCAGCCATTCCTATATTTCTTTTGGAAGCACATGAAACTTGTTGAATTCGTGTGTTGACAGTTTTTATTGGCAGCAAGTTCTATTGCCCTCAGGCCTCTGCTCTCTGTTGGTGACCAACACAAGCGTTCTTGTTATTGATAGTGTATGAAATCACTGGATATCTCTGGAGGATACAAGTGGTTTTCAGGAGCACATTTTGGAAAAGGATTGGACTTAGCATTGAGGGAGAATTGTTGCTGGTTTGGAGTTAAATTTATGCAACAGAGGGACTCAGTTAGTGATTGCTGCTGGATGAATTTTACTTTCCAGGGTAGTGATATATGATAGAGTTGAAGTAAAAAGATGTATTGCCGTTGATTAGAAGTATTATGGCCTGTTCACTTTGTCCTGATAGCAATTCCCCTTTTATTCCTTATGGAATTGCTGTTACTTGAAATGCTGAATTGCCATTTTTTATTTTGACCTGTGAATTGCAATTCGGCAACATAATTCTTTTCTTTCTCCCTAAAATAACCTCATAGAAGTTGAAATATTACACATTATACTTCTCATTAAACATCCATGTATATATTGAAAGGAAAAAAGCATTGTTCCTCTCTTCTCTCTCTCTCTCTCTTTCTCACGACGTTCAACTCGCACAATCAAAGGAAAAAAACCCTAACCTGCACTTCATCATCTTCTCTATCTCTCTCACGACACTCATATCAGAAGTGATCGAAGCTCCCCATCTTTTACTGAAGCACACAGCTGCAGACGAAAAAGGAAGGTCACCCAAATGCCAACCACCAACCTTCAATCACCAAATTTTCAACTTCTTCTCATTTTCAAAGGTAGAGTTGTTTTACTATATATATGTATTTTGCTTTCAATTTTTTGATACCCATCATGTAATTATTCCTTTGAATGTGTGTGGATTTTGGATTTGCAAGTGTTTGTGTTTCATTGGTCAAAATACTGTCCTGATGGCTTTGTCAATTATTTCTTGATAATTTATGGATGACAATACTGAGAAATGGTTGAGCAAGAATGATAAATTCTGAAGAGGGATCAACAAGTTATTGAAATCTTTTCTTTAAGAATTTTTTGATTTAAGGGTGATATGATTCAATGAACTATCTTTGTTCAATTGCTAAGGGTGCCTTATGCTTTGTTATAACTATCGATAATCCATCATCGAGGTCCTGCCGTTTGTTGCATTTCCTTATTTGCAGTGATTGGTTCTCTTCTTGTGGTGTAGGCCTTGTCAAGCTGCATTTGTGTTTAGTTTATGATTTTTGTTAAAGTTTTTGAATTATAACATGTTCTATGACATTAAGTGAAAAAACAATAGGTTTTCGCATCTGCAGAGGTTTTATCTTTTTGGGGGAAATTCAGAAGTTTTAACAGTTGTAAGCTCTGTTAAGTAGACTGGTCAGCTGGAATCTTCCCCCTGTTCTTCTTAGGTTTTGGCTTAGTTCTCCATTCATATCCTGGAATCAGCAAATTAAACAATACTAGCTAATGTTGCAACTATTCAACCAGTATTCCTTTATTTATTTTATTTCTCTGTTCAAATTTTAGCATAAATTACTAAAACTATAAGGCAGGTTATTGAAGTTGAATCTGAGCTGTTGTGTGAAGGGAAACAATGTTTTTTACTAGGATGGAAATAATTGTGGAAAGTATCTTGTGTTGAGATTGTTTGACTTGTTTGTGCATATATGGCTATTTTTACAGTGAACTGACTTGTTTTTAGAGTCCAAAATCATACAAGCTGGTCTATGCATGCAAATGTTCATTGTGTACTAATATGTTTCTATTGTATGTTATATTGAAAGGTATAAAACATTATAGTCTCTTTCATTTGAGTTTCTTCATCTATACCCTGAAATACAATTCTAAGTTCGACAAATAACTGTAATATGCAATTAGACATGGCTTATAAGCCATGCTATGGTTATGGCAATGAACTGAATGAAGATATAGGAAGGTGGTGGTACTTAGAGTAGGACAACATTTAAATGGTTTTGTTGGTGTATAATAACCATGATCTGGGCCAACAGATAGTAAGTGGCTGCCTTTGATGAAAGACATTATTATTAGTTTGTTAGAAGTTGCTCTCTGAACTGCAGATGGTGAAAACATAGATCCTATTTTTAGGTCAAAAACAAGATACAGTTTTTACATTTTGCTGGAGTTAATAATTCTGCAGTTAGATTTGAATATCATAGGTATGTTTCGCAAACTTTGATCTTGATGCCTTTTGCTTTCAAATGCAGGTTGCTTTGAGCACTTCGCTACTCCTCATTTATAACTGCTCAAATCAACTTATGAACGCCAGAACCATGCAAAATCTCGAGAGGCAGCAGCCAAAAGTGCAAGAGAAACAAGCAGAGCACATCAGAGGTGGAAAACTGCAAAAGAAGCTGCCATAAAGCTTGCAATTGAATTGCAAACTTTACATTTGTATATACCATATATCAATAGCATTTCCTGAGAAGTGCTTTAGAACAGTTGGAAAAATTTTTTGCAGAAGTGGTTGGACTTTTTTTTCTTTCTTTATTTATTTATTTTTTGGGCTCAAGCCTGAATTATTGTGTTCCTGTTGTTCCTATTAAAAAAAAAAAAAAGAAAGAAGAGAAAAAAACCTGTCCTTGTGGTATAGGCCCTCAATTCCTGCTGAATTATTGTTTGCTTATATGACATAGGGCCTCGGTTCCATTGGAAATGCAGTTGAGGTGTGGATATGGTTTTTTGATGACTTGAGCTTTTGAGCTCCTTAACGGCTTGTTAACTTCATGAAATTAGAATTTTACTTTCTTCTTATTCTTTATTATGACATTTATTTAGTTTTTTAGTTACGGAATCATAATTTCGTAAGAATCTTTATTATTTAAAATCAAGTAATAGGATTCCTTTACTACAACCATTGCTGCTATCATTACCATAGCCATAGATATTACCATTACTATCGGTTATTGTTGCTATTGCCAACACTACTGTGTATTACTACCATCGCCATCTTCGCCATTATTTATTGTTATTGTTATTGCTATTGCTATCATCACCATAGATCATCGTAGCCACCACCATCGCCATCACAACTGCTGTCGCCTACCACCGTTGTTTTCACCATTATAACTATTGCCACTGCTATTTTCATCGTTGTCACCACTACTATTATTGTCGCCGCTGCTGTCGTTGCTCTTATCACCCTTACTATCACTAATTACAGTTGCTATCGCCATCACTATCATCATCGCTATCAACAATTACTGTTGCGACCACTATTGTGCCACTGCCGTTGCTACCGTTGCTATTACCAACCACCACCGTCGTCGTTATCGTCATTATCACCGTTGCCACTATTGCCACCACTAACCATTGTTGCTAACTACTACCATTAACCAATACTTTAGGATTAGTTGATAAAGAAAATGAATCGAATATAATTTAGTTATTAAAGTTATATTATATATTGGTTTGGTATAAGATATCAAAAGAGTGAGTGAATTAATATCTTTAAACTTTTGAAAACTTTTTCGATACAATAAAATTACCCATTTTAATAACTTATAATGGCGAATAATGATAATTTAATAATCTAACACATAATAATTAATAAAGCAAATTAAAAGAGCAGGGAAAGAGAATATTAGGTAGATATTTTATAGAATTTCGACCTTTTTCCTATTACTCTCCTTCAGCTTCATTGCTGGAGACTTAATCTACTTCACAGTTACCGTTCTACTTGATCAACTAAATCAAATTACAAAAATTACAAGCACTTATCGCATATGGACTTTACAATACTCTGCTATGCCTATTTAGGCTATCAACAATTTAGGCTAATATAGATCTATAGAGTACAAATATACTTATTTCAACACTCAAACAATAAAATAAGAATTAAAAATTACAAGCAAGAACAAAAGTATAAAACTTAAATAATTTCGTGTTAAAGAAAAAACAACGAATGTTGTAATGTTTGCTTCGATGGAACTTTTCGAAGAAATATTTGAAGATCCTTTTATGACTTTTTCAAAAGGTATACTTTGATCACGATTTTTTATGCAACGAAATTTTTTCTTTGGAGTTGTGTGTAATGTTTTGAATCCTTTCTCTTTTATATTGAAATCTTCCAACGGCTAAAAATCTGAAGATTATTTTTTATCCAACTGTTAGTTATTTAAGATAATTCCTTGGATAGTTTCGAGAAGATCTCAATCATTTGAATTTCAAAACAACTTTCCTTAATTTGTTTAGATCAGATAAATTTCAATTTGTAACCACTAGTTAAGCTTTTGACTTGAATTAAAAAGATTTGCTTTTGTTAGCAACTTTCGGATAAGTCTTATGTTAAAAAATTTGAAACTCTATAAAATCTAAATCAACCTTATCCTTATCAATTCTTGTGCATATCTTAATTTATTCAAATATATTTTTGCTTAAAAAATAAATCCTTATAGATCTTAATTCTATTTTGAGTGAAATGAGATTAATTGTATTTTCCTAATGTACCTAATCTAGTGGAGTTAGGGCTTAATTAATTCAAAAATGATTTAAAACTATTTCCAACATCATACTTCCAGATTTACTTTCTGAACAAGCTTCTTAAGAATATCGGCCTTTTGTTTTTGAAGCTTCTGAAGAAGAATCCGAAGTATTGTACCAATTTTTCTTATAAAAGGTTCTGAAATACTTGCTAAAATTCAAACTAGTTTATATCAAATTAATTCAAACCTTTTCAATGCACTTCAATTTGTAATTTTAAACTTTTTGAATACCTATACACTTATTAATTCATTAGTGTTCTTCTCTCTTTTTGTTATCATTAAAATTCATGAAAAATATCTAACATTCTCCCTCTTTTTTATGATAACAAAACGTACGTACAGAAAAAAAAAACATGTAACATTTCAATGTCCAATATAAATGACAAGAAAGAAACATTATTCAACAATAATGATATACCATTCAAACTGTTATGCTATCGGATTTGTTTGCTTATGTTTAGTACTTAATTATTTTTGGCCTTTCTCCCCCTTTTTGTTATCATCAGAAAATAATCATATAGTTTTATAACAAAGTTTCTGAAAACTTTTCTTCCTCTTTTTCTTGTGAGAAAATAACCAGTTTTTATAAAGGAAAAATAGATGATAATACTTCTCCTCCTTAATAAAATAGATCAATGCCATGTTTTTCCTAAAAAGAAACAAATTTCAACATCTTTCTTTCTCTCCTTATAAAAACATATTTTAAAAAAGAGCTCTCTCTTAAAATGATACTAATTATTTATTATCAATAATGAAGTAGAATATGTATATAAAACTCGAAGAGCAAAATAAAAATAGAACAAGAATACCATTCATTCTATACTTTCATTTCCAATGAGACATTATTGATTAAGAGTTACCTCCAATTAAATTTTACCTTATGACCTACAACCATTAAAAGAATGATTAGACATACTTAGGAACTTAGACAAGCTTGGGTCCTTTAAAATTTAAGCTTATGATATTATTTGCATTTACTTGGTTTTTATTGAGCTTGCAATTTTTATAAAAGCAATACATTTCAATATGACCCAACTTGTTACAAAAGAAATATGCATGGGGAGAAGAATAATCATACTTGTTATTTATCTTATGCCTTTGGTTTTGCTTTAGGTAGTCTCTAACATACCCTTTATGCAACTTTCTGTTGTACCTTCTGAAATGATACTTATATTTGTTTTGAGAATACTATCTGTTGTACTTTTTGATAGGTTTAAGTATTTTTCTTTTTTCCTTTATCCTTTTCTTTGAATGTTTCTTGATTTTCACTTTTTGATTTGACAAACACTTTTCTCTCTTTGTTTTAGATGATTGTCCACTTTCAAAACTTAATCTAAATTTAGAATTATCTACTCGTTGATTGGAAATAAGCATTTGAAGTTTTCTATTACTTTCATTAAACTTTTGAAACATGTTTTTTATTGACTTAAATAAATCTTCCATACGATTTTTCAAACTTTTGATCTCTTCTTTCAAAATAAGATTTTTATTTACTAAAGCTTCTCTTGCAACATGTAAATCTCCAAAATCATTTTTTAAAAAATCGTTTTCATCAACCAAAAACTTGTTTGTTTAAACGAGAGCTTGTTTTTCATTCTTTAAAGTTTTATTTTCATTTTCAACTTTTGAAATTTTATCATTGGCTTTTGAAAGTGCTTTTAACAATTTATTGATTTTAGCACAAAGATCGTCAAGTATATAATCTCTATCGGATTTGGATTTAGAACTTACTTCAGAATGTGCCATTAAACATAAATTTGCTTCATCAGCTTTATCATCCAAACCTTCTTCCTCAAATTCTGACTCATCCAAATCACTTCATGACGCTAGCAAGCCTTTTCGTTTCTTTTTGTATTTACAGAGCTTTTTCAAGAACAGTAAACATTCGTACTTAATGTGCCTAGTCTTTTTGCATTCGTAACAAATAACTTCCTTCTTTTCTTTAATACCATTTCCTATATCATTTCGATTCTTGCTATATTTAAAATTATTAGAACTATATGATTTTTTACCTCTTTTCTTGAGCAATATGTTCAAACGTCTTGCCAACCATATGACCTCTTCATCGTCATCATCATCATCATCAGATGAATCATCATTGTTCAAATCAACTTCTACTTCTTTGGCCTTAAATGTTGCAACCTTCTTTTTCGTATCCTCTAAAGTACTTTTTGATTTGAGAAAATCAGTTTCATATGTCATGAGCTTGCTATGTAATTGACTTAGGGTTAATGTCTTTAGATCATAAGCTTCTTCTACAGTAGTTTTCTTTGCATTCTAAATTTTGGGAATAATCCTTAGCATCTTACGTACCATATTTGCATCACTAATTATTTTGCCAAGAGAAGACAATTCATTAGTTATAGTAGTGAATCTACTAAAAGAGTTCTTGATTTCTTTACTAGGGAGAATTCAAACAGTTTCATATTGTTGAACCAGCGAGTTGATTCTTATGTCCTTGATTGTTTTTGTGCCTTCATAGGTTTGTACCAAAGTGTCCTAAATGTCTTTAGTTGTTTCACAAGAAACAATTAAATAAAATTCTGATCGTACAATAGCACTCAACAAAAGATTCTTAGCCTTTAAATTGAGTTTGGCTTTGGTGATATCATCATTTGTTGTGATAACAGTTGGAACTTTGAGATCTCTTGTAGAAATGATTTGCCAAGCCTCATAATTTAATGCCTTTACATAAGTCCTCATCCTAAAATTCCAATAGGGAAAGTTAATTCCATCAAAAAACGGTGCCTCATTAGGTTGAATTGTTAAACTACCACTTGGTTTATCTATGATCTTGAACTCTAGAAGATATTAGAGCGAGGTTTTGATACCAATTATTGGTCCCGTATAAAATATCAAAAGTAAGGATGAATTGATACCTTTAAACTTTTGATAACTTTTTCGATATAATAAAATTACCCTTCTTGATAACTTATAACAGTGAACAGTGATAATTTAATAATCCAACACATAACAATTAATGTAGCAAATTAAAAGAGTAGGGAATGAGAATATTAGGTAGATATTTTATAAAGCTTCGGCTTTCAACCTTCTGCCTATTGCTCTCTTCTAGCTTCAGTATTGGGGACCCAGTTTACTTCACCGGTGCCATTCTACTTGATCCACTAAATCAAATTACAAAAATTACAAGCACTTATCACATATGAACTTTATAACACTTTGCTTTACTTATTTAGCCTCTTAACAATCTAGGCTAATACAGATTTACAGAGTACAAATATACTTGTCTTAACACTCAAACAATAAAATAAGAATTACAAATTATAAGTGAAAACAAAAGTATAAAACTCAAATAATTTCGCTCTAAAGAGAAAACAACGAATGTTGTAATGTTTGCTTTGGTGGAACTTTTTGAAAAAGTATCTGAAGAACCTTTTATGACTTTTTCAAAAGGTATACTTTGATCACGATTTTTTATACAATGAAATTTTTTCTTTAGAGTTGTGTGTAACATTTTGAATCCTTTCTCTTTTATAATGAAATCTTCCAATGGCTAAAAATCTTATCCAACCGTTAGTTATTTAAGATAATTCTTTGGATAGTTTTGAGGAGATCTCAATCATTTGAATTTCAAAACAACTTTCCTTAATTTGTTTAAATCAAATAAACTTCAATTCATAACTACTAGATAAGCTTCTGATCTGAATTGAAAAGATATGCTTTTGTTAATAACTTCCGGATAAGCCTTATGTTCAAAAATTTGAAACTTCACAAAATCTGAATCAACCTTAATCTTATCCTTATCCATTCTTGTGCATATCTTAATTTATCTAAATATATTTTTGCTTAAAAAATAAATCCCCATGGATCTTAATTCCATCTTGAGTAAAAAGGGATTAATTGTGCATATCTTAATTTATCCAAATATATTTTTTCTTAAAAAATAAATCCCCATGGATCTTAATTTCATCTTAAGTGAAATGGGATTAATTGTATTTTCCTAATACACCCAATCTAGTGGAGCTAAGATTTGATTAATTCGAATATGATTTAAAGCCATCTTCAACGTCATACTTCTAGACTTATATTTTGAATAAATTTCTAAAGAATATTAGCCTTTTGTTTTTAAAGTTTCTAAATAAGCTTCTAAAGTACTGTACCAATTTTTCTTATAAAAATTTTTGAAATACTTTCTAAAAGATTTTCAAATTAGTTTATGTCTAATCAATTCAAACTTTTTGAATAAGCTTCTGAATACACCTTAATTTGTAATTTTAAACTTTCTGAATATCTACATACTTGTTAATTTATTCGTATTCTTTTCTCTTTTTGTTATCATCAAAATCCATGAAAAATATCTAACACATATCTATTTTTAAATTGCTTATAAATCTAACAAAATAAAGTAATATGTATTATACCTTTATTCCATTCCTTCTTATTTTATTCCATAAAGTGAACGAGCCGTAAGTGCTATTGGTGTACAATGACAACAACTTACTCCATCATATCTTGGTTTGTAAATAATGTATATGGTTTGCTCTATAAATAAATATGGCCAATACATTTTATATAGTATTTTTACATATGATTATATTTTTTTTTCTTGTTTTTGGTAATATTATTACTAAGTCTGGATATTACTAAAAAGTTCAAACTACTATTAACATTGGTTAGTAGCATATGGTTATGGTTTTTAGAAGTAACTTTACATGATATGTGGAGCTAATATAATTACTCCAAAGGCACATGATAAATATCCATGTATAATTAAAGAATTCATCATGTATGTGGAACAAACTTACCTAATATATTGGTATGATTAAACTACATGTAAGGAAAACCCGGTTCTCAAAATTATTCGAAATTTTTGGAATGATCAGGGAGTTGCCAAAACTTACCATCTTGTTTTTCAACCATTAACTTGATGACTTCAAATTTGCTGGTTTAAAATGGAAAAATATATTTAGTATATAATTGGGGTGATTCAATAACAAAAATAGTTTTTTCATAGATTTGCTAGAGCCAATCAATCATGTATAATGCACATGTAGGTCAATTTTAGAGATCACTTTATTTAATGACACGTGGATGGATACAATAGAGAGATTTGTGAGAGGAGGAATAGGCAAATTTAATGTCTCGTAATATGTAGGTAATAGAAGGTTGTAATGAGTAGATCTAATAATTTTTTATCTAATCTAAAATAATTTATTGTTTGATCTTCTTTGAAGAGACTTTAGTAAAGCTTCGTGTTTGTCTTAAACCTTGTAGAGAGTAGAATGCATGTCAAATGAGAGGATTAGCCTCCTATCTATAGATTTTGAAAGTTAATCTCAACTATCGGATCATTTCAAGATGAATACTTGAGCTCTATTATTGCTAGTAATCATTAAATTGCTCTTGATGATTGAATGGCTTATATTAATCCCTTCTTTTCTTATGGATTTAGGCTTTAGAGATGGGCTTGTATAAGCCTATAAGGCTTAATAAAAAATAAAGAACGCGCAACTCTTATTAAAAGGCTTATTCTTCAAGTAACGCTTATCTTTAGTCATTTTTAGGCCAACAAAGCTCAAACATGCCTTGAAAAACTTTGTTTGAATTAGGTAATGTAACTAAGTGATTTTGAGCTCTAAAATCACTTTGGGTGAGACACAGCTTGGAGACATGATTATGTCCTCATGTTGTGTAACTTTTTGATTAAAAATTACTATTTTCTCCTATTGTATCAATATAGTCTAGGGATATAGTTATATAACTTCAAAACATCATAATTTATTTATTTGAACTTCAAATTGGGTGAAACTAAATTCCTTTGCTTCGTTTTCAATTCGAGAACACGATCAAACTTTAAAATCAGAATTTTACTGAATTTAGTATCGATTTCTTTAGAAACAACAAAAATTATAAGGACAATGCTATAAAATCACTATGAAAAGTGTATTTAATATAAGTGTATTTGAGTAGAACGGTTAGACATAACTATGCTCATATTTGCCTATTTCAAAGCACTTCCATGACTAATAACAAGTGAATTGAATTTGCAAACCACTGCATGTTAGCTAAGTAAATATATCAAATGCTTTTTGTTGTGTTTGAAGGTATAAAAAAGATTTTGTCTTGTTTGCATAATTATGTTTGCCATTTTCTACCATATTAATTTATGTACGCCAAATATGGAAGTTTTAATTTTTTTCATTTTCATATTTATATACATAAAAAAATTACCCTTTCATTTCTAGTATAAAGTCCAAAACAAGCATGATATAAAACTAAAGGTTCTATCTTTGGCTAAATCTAGAGTACACAAAAGATAAATTTACAAAGAATAGCTATAGACAAAGGATTGAATTTTGAGAAATAGCCAAATAAGATTTGGTTTTATTTTTTTATTATATATTTTTTGCAAGTTTACAGGCTAGCCTATCACATAATTGGTTGGCCTACTTTAAACCACAGGCTAAAGCGGATCGAGCTAAAAAAACTTGCATTTAAGTGGGTCAAAATTTTTTAGCCCAACTTTCATTTTTTTGTGGGTTACATAGGCTAGCCTATATAACCTACTCCACTTACACAACTCTACTGGTGACTTCAATTTAATCTAGGCATGGACTTAGATAGTGGCTTCTTATTCATGAATGAGTTGTCTCATATTGAGTAATTGTAGTAGCCATAGTGTATATATATATT
This sequence comes from Lumnitzera littorea, assembly GCA_024138015.1. Classification (NCBI taxonomy): domain Eukaryota; kingdom Viridiplantae; phylum Streptophyta; class Magnoliopsida; order Myrtales; family Combretaceae; genus Lumnitzera; species Lumnitzera littorea. The sequence goes on from JAMXBB010000008.1 coordinate 17,831,012, forward strand.
CAAATAAATAGAAAGTACTCCTCTTTCTTTTTAAGGGTTATGATGAACTTATGAGTTGTTGTAGACATTAGTAAATGCAGAATTAATACTTCACTTTAGAAATGAAAGGAAGGAGCTTCTTATGTCTCTTGCTCAATTTAACGTTCCAAAGCACACAATTCTTGGTTGGAACTCATGGGTGAGGTATATCACGAAACATACAAATTAGGTTTCAATATTGAAGTAAGTTAAGGTCCTCAATGTTATATACATGACTTCACAATTCAACTTCTATAAGATGGAAGATATGAAGTCTTAGCGAGCTTTTATATCTAGGTGAAGCACTCAAACTCATACCTTCATAGCTTCTTTAGGAAAACTCACACCTACTCTAGAGGATGTGTTTCTTCTTCATGAGCATAATAATTATGGGAAAATAAACATCATAATAGCATTGAGCTCACCAAAAGATGAAACTGCACTCAATATTCTATAAGGTGCTATCGAATTAAGTAAGACTTCATCAAAGAGATCCACATTTTCTACGTGGATTGAATACTTTTATGGTATGACTGGAAAGAATGGTCACATAACATAGGGTCTCAACTATAAAAGCAAATAAGCATTGAATATTTGCATGCATGAATTTACTCGTTTCATATACAATAATAATTGAATATAATGTTCACTGCATGTATGAGCTTGCAGCATTCATATCCCTTTAGTTATCAATATACATCTTTCTCGATAAGCTAAAGGAAGGAGTTATTCTAAGACTCTTCCTATTGGCAATTCGCATTGCATAAGGAAAAGGTTTTGCTCTAGCACCATTCTACTTAAGGTCACTATAATACAGCCTTGATTTATACCATCATGCCACTATTTGCTTCATGGGTTGCTATACAGTTTTATGCTATATAAATGTGATCTTTCTTCAAATCTTTTCAGTAAAAGGTTTTGGGGACACTTAACTTCTCTTAGCATAAACACAAACTGGAACTCAAATTTACTGCAATCATGGACATTGGTAGAAAGACTTCACAAGCACTTTTACTTAAATTCTTTGATATTCTTGCAAAGTTTACTTTTTCCCTATTTGTAGAAAAAATCCTTGGATACCAAACATTCAATGAATATTACCTGAGTAGCACATAAAATTTTACTTCATTAGAAAGTCATAGGGACTTGCAATACCTTATGGCTAGCTTCCTCTAATGGTGTATTCTGCATAGCCTCCTCTTGTTACTAGATATCAAGGGCTCGAGTGGTAATTTCCACGAGCTTACAGTTATGATGTATTTTCCAAATAGAGTGGCATGACAATTTGGATTTAGTGAAGGTGTCCCTTAAATAGTAGCTTCTACTGTGGACTTATAATCTTATTGTAAGCTCATTTCACCCGAAGACACTTATTGAGCCTAGTTTTTCACCTCTCAGTTTTTGTAAATTAAGTTTCTCTAAATTGATTAGTATTAAACCCTACCCATTTAATACTGACCATTGACTAGGGCTAAAAGAAAACTGATTTTTTTTTATTTTATATTAAAAATGCTTTTGGAGTTGCCACCCAATTGAAATCGAGAAAAAAAGTTAAGTTATAACTAATTGGGTGGATTGATTATAACTTAGTAATTGATCTATTGATTAAACCAATTTTATAAAGAGAAAAAAAGATTCTAGAAACTAGATATCTGAATCCGGGGTTAGGGATTTTAAACTCTTACGGTATCATTAAATTTTCAAATTTAACCCTAACCTTAAAAATCACCTTTCAAATTAAAAAAAAAAAAAACTAGAACTTAATTATCTACCTAAATTGAATAACTTGAATAATCTAGAAAAAGAAAAGATAAACTAGGTTTTTATATTTTTTACCGTCACTCTGTAGGTGCCTACTTATCCGCTATTTGAGATTAGAAGTATGTAGTTTTTTTAATGAAAACTTTCGTGGGTTAAGTTGATTTTAATTTTGAAAATATGCTAGATTTATGTTTTTAGTTCAATTTGGTTTATTTAAGAAAATTTCTAAAAAAGGTCCTAAATCGAAAACATTATTTTTGAAAAATCTAAAAATAATCCTAATTTGTAAAGGGTTCGTTTATTATTTTTTGAAAACTTGATTTTTCTAAGTATTTAAAAACAATTTTTATTCATTAACTTATGTACTTATTTATTTTTACGTTTATTTTATTTTTTATTTTTTTAATATTTTATTTTATCTGTTAGACTAAATAAATAAATAAATAAACTACTTTTTTCTTTTCTCTTTTTTTTTTCTTTATTTTTTTCTTCCTTTTTTCTTATTTTCTTCCCTTTTTTTTCTTCTTTTTTTTTTCTATTATTACATTTACATTCACAATTAATAAATAAAAAATAACAACAACTAAATAATCAATAAATAAAAAGAAATAAATAAAAAAAGAAACTGGAATTGGACGTAGTTGGATGTATGGGTTAGACTTAACGCGGATTTCAAGTCGGTTTGATCGGGTTTGGGTCGAGTTGTAGGATTAGGTTGGGTTGTCTCCAAGCTTAATTGCAATAGCTTAGCAAGGTACGATTTGAAGTGTTATAAGCAGCAAATAAAGGGGGTGAAGAAGTTTTCATGAGTTTTTTATTGAGATTAGTGGGGGTAAAGAGAGTACCGCGGCTTGGGGTAATAGCTTTGTGGTTGTTCAAGGTGGCAGCCGTTAGTGATCTTTAGGTCTTCGATGTGGTAGCAGTTGGTAGGTGAAGGAGATGTATGGGTATGGGTTTTAGGTAGCGAGGAGCTCGGCCGTATGGTTAGTTTAGGCTTAAGGTGGTGTTTTAAGAGTGGATCACGGTAGTAGCTAGGGTTTTATAGTGGACGTTTGTGGCTTAGAGCCATGGCGGTGGTTGTAGGGGGTACTAGTTGAAAGTTAGGAGTGTGGGAGTTGTGGCCATGGTGTCAATTTTGTTCAAAAACCACCACAGTCGAATTATGAGCTAGAAAGAGAGAGAGAGCTATGGTTAAAGAGAGAAAGAGGGTTTGTGAGTGAAGGTTTCTGCTTGTGTCCTCCAATGAAATCTCTAAAGTCGTTCTTATACACAAATTAACTCTGTAAGGAAAGATTGAATTTGGATTAAAAGAAAATTTTCGAAATTTAAGTTTTTTTCGATTTTTGAAGCTCGAATCGAATACTTTTTAATTGAATTTGGAGGCATTTTTTGTACTAATTCACAGTAGGCTATGTGGTAAACAAGATCAGAGTAAGAAAAGTATGTGTGTATATGAAATTTGTGCAAACATTGAGGCCGAAGTGAAGGGGTCAAGCTGTTTTTCAGTTGAGAAAGAGGGGAAAATCATGAGAAAGAGAAGGGAAAGGGAGAGAAAGAAAAGGAAAATGCTAATGTGGCGCTATGTTAGCTAATTCGACTAAGCATAACATACCACATGTTAATAGTAACACATGGCATCTGACGTGGCATGCCAAGTGACGCTACGTTAGCATCGATTGTCCAACCCAATGTTACTATGATTAAGACACGTAGCGCAATAAGATCCTAACACTTGGCAGTTTCCTGATTTAATAGCGTAGTGAGTGTTAAAAAAAAAAAAGAAGAAGGCAATTCTGCTTCTAGTAGATTTGAACCCCTAACCTCCAAGTTTAATCTAATGCTAAGTCCAAGTATTTATCCGTTAGGCTATTAGCTTGTGTCTTGTCTATATGTGCAATTAAATTGCATATATGGACTAGGTCAACCTGAGCTAAATTCAAACTAAGCTTAGGCTCAATGGTCCTACTTCTAAACTTATATAAAATTAAAAAATCTATCCTATTAAATTGTTATTTTCTAAATTTGCTAAAATCTTCTATTTTTTTTTCAAATTTTTCAATTTTTTAGTGACTTTTAATTTTTTTCTATTTTATAAATTTCTTATTTTTTTGGGTTTTCTTTTTTTTTTTCCTAATTTCTTATTTTTTATGCTTTTTCCTATTTTTCTAAACTTCTTATTTTTCTAAATTACTTTTTTTTTGGATTTTCTTTAATTTTCCATTTTTTTTTGTGTTTTTCCTGATTTAGGACGCCTTATCTTATTAAAATAAAATAAATAAATAAAATAAGATAAAGGAGGGAAGTGGTGTGTGGGGGGGGGGGGGGGGGGTTATGTGGTTGTGTAGGGGGTGGTCGAGGTTACAGCAATTGGGTGTCTACAACTGCTTTTCTTTATGGTGAAGTTTGAACAAAACTTTGTCATAAAGACAAAGAGACATTATTTTTGCCTTAAGGAAGACTTCACAACGACTAGCTAGCTATCCTATACCTAATCTATTGGGGATTTGGTGAAGAAACAAAATCTAGTTATACCTCTCTAAACTCATTAACTTTGGCGGGAATGTCTCTAAGGGATGAGCAACCCTACATTGGAATTGATTTGGAGGACTTGGTTGTGCCTTTATAGGCTTACTAACTTAAGCGGGAGCATCTGTTAAGGATTAGCAACCCTAAGCTGAGATCGATCTAAAGAACTTGGTTGTACCCCTTTAGGCTCACTAAATCTAAGTGAGAGCATCTTTCGAGAACTAGCAACCCTAAGCTAGGATCAATCTAAGAACCTAGTTGTGCCTCATTAGGCTCACTAACCTAGGTGAAAGCGTCTCTTAGGGATTAGTAACCTTAAGGTAGGATCAATCTAAAGGACTTAGTCGTATCTCACTAGGCTCATTAACTTAGGTGGGAGCGTCTCTTGGAGATTAGCAACCCAAAGCTGGGATCGACTAAAGAACTTAGTCATGCCTTTTTAGGCTCACTAACCTAGGCAGGAGTGTTTTTCGAGGACTAGCAACCTTAAGCTAGGATTGATCTAAAGAACTTAGTTGTGCCTCACTAGGCTCACTAACGTAGGTGGGAGCGTCTCTTAAGGACCAGCAACCCTAAACTTAGACTTAATGCTGTGCCTTATAGGCTTGCTAAAGGGAAATGATGAAGAGACGTGCCCTACAGGCTCGCTAAGAGAACTTGGTAAACATAAATGCCTTATGGGCTTGCTAAAGAGAGTTGAATGGATGGAAGGTGAGATAGCGCTTTTAAGAGCTGGTTAGGTTTAAACTTGTCCAGAACACTACCTGGTTTAAAAAAAGAAAAATGAAATTGAGGATAATTTCCTTCATTTGGGAAGTATGAGAAAAACTGTGATTATTGTGGTCAACTTTTTTGGAATGGATTGAAAACTTGGCACTTGGGCTAACATGGACTTAGAATAAAAATACTTTCTCTCTCTTTCTCTTTTTCTCTCTCTTTTTTTTTTTTTAAAGTTTGCTAATAGGTAAAGAACCCTTCCTTAATAATCACATGGGGCCTCTTATGTTTCCCCTAACTTGAATGCTGAGCCGCTTGGTGGGGTCTTGTGATTTCAAACACCTTTATTTTTTTAAGGAAAAGGTAACTCATAACTAGTTTAGTTAAAGAAAACTTTATTGCAAACTCTTGACTCAAATTACACCCTTGACTTCAATCCCAAAATTATAGTTCATTTTGCATGTGATACTCCTTGATCAATCCATTAGGTCTTTTTTAGTTTGACATTATGAATTTAGGCTTTTGGTCCAAGGGTTTCAAAAGGAACTAATGAAGAAGCCTATTTTGAAATAAATATTTTATTAACCTTGGGTGTACAAGTTGAGAACCTTAGGAAAAATTATAAATTTGCTTGGCTTAGTTTCAAAAACAACTTTTAAAGATAAATTACCTTCTAAGATCGGAAGAGCTTTTATTTTGTAAGGGTAGTATTATAGGTGGGAAGGCCTGGTGTGATTTAGCATAAGAGAGGCTTCAAAGTAGTTATAGAGCTTTTGAGTTTCTAAGCTTGGACTATGATTTAGAGCCTTACGTCTTTAGGGCTATTTGGGCTTTGACTTTTGATTCGATTTGGCTGCCCTTGCTGGGATATGATATATCTCTTAGGGCTTTTGACTTATACTTGGGCTCAATTTTCTAACCTCTTCTCTTCATCTTTTTCTTTTCTTTTTTATTATTATTACATTACTCCATTGTTCTCTTGCTATTCTTTCTTTTCTTTTAAACCCAAGAATGTTTATCTCTACTGTTAAGTTTTTGCCTTTTAAGCAATTCAGGGGCCAAAATCCATAGGTTTCTATTGTATGAGCTCAGGTGAGGTAAGTATAAGTTTGAGGAGTTTAAAAAGGATATGGCTCTTCTTCATTTCAAAACAAAAATAAAAGTTGCTTTTGAATTTAACATCACTGAAGCAACCACAAACCAATTTTATCTTTCTCTTCTCATCAATGATCCTAACCTTTGAATTGCCCCACTGTAGGGTGGTTCTCGATAGGGTTTAAATTTGAAAATTCTTCAAATGAGTCCAATAGGGTGAACAAGAGATGATTGTGTTTAGAATTCAAAAATGAATGCTTAATTTCATTTTAATCTACGTATCACATTCAAAATGGACCTCCTTTAAGGAATGAGCCCAAAGTATCCTCACCATTATGTTTCTCAACTCTTAAAATGTTTCAAGTTAGTGTGTGGAAAATATTTTGCCTCTTTTCATTCTAAACCTTTTAAAAGTGAGTTATCGATTCCTTAAGGAGAATTTATTTGCACCAATAACATTTCAATCATTCAATTGAAAAGGCAATTATATTATTCCAGCTATTGCAGACTTTATTAAGAAAACAACTTTCTTTGCCCCTATCTTAACAAGCATCCAACTACTTAAAACAACTCTTGAGCTTATCAGAAGGCATAGGTATACTCAAAGGACATAGAGCTTTAGGCGACTCAGTTGAATTACTCTCATGACTTGAAGAAGGACTGGCTTGTTGTAGCTTTAGCTAAATGAATTTTGCATCAATCAGGTCTTGAATTTTATTCTTTAATCTCCAACATTTTTTAGTGGAGTACCCCTTCTAACCCATATGATAGTCGCATCGTACTTTTGGGTCAAAGTTGCATGGTTTGTAATTTAGATTAAGGGCTTTATAAGCTATAATCCTTGCTGCTTTAAAATGATGAAAGATTTGGGTAATTGAGATCCTTAATCAAGTGAATTGTCTCCTTTGAGTGCTTAGGACTTGTTCTTTCTCACTCCTCCTTGGCTTTTTTTTCTTATTGGGCCTTATTTATTATTCGGGCTTACTAACATTTGAATAGTATTGAAGGTCACGTGTTGAAATCTTGTAAGTATGGGGCCCATTGTTATTTCCAAATCTGTAATGCTCTTTTGTAGCGTGGCTACTTTTTCTTCCAAATTTGAAAGTCTCCTTTTTAGGTTTGAATCTTGGGATATTTAGAGAGTAGTGATCATTGGGAACAAAACCTGCCATTGTTGGGCCATCTGATGCATTGTTCTTTCTAGGGAGGCAAGTATATCATCAGCTATGTAAACTTGGTTGGGAGAATTCTTTACCAATTAGCAACTTTTCTTTTCTTTTTTTTTTTTTTTTAAAGTAAGAGAGAAAGATAAAGCTTTATTTTATAGAAATTGAAAAAAAAAAATCCACATAAAGATGGCAATTATTTTTTTTTTTTTTTGTTTTTTGGGTTTATAATTGCATTTCCTTGAGTGAGAGAGAATTAATGGTTAGATAAGTTCTATTAAAAGACTATCTATAAGGGAGGAAAGAACGAAGAATGATAGACTAGAGAGAAAAAATTTATTTTGGAAAGATCAAAGTATAGAGAACAAAACGGAAGGGAGCTTAACAATTATTCTTAACAAAACTTAAAATTTATTCAAAGCCCTTTAACTACATCTAAAGTTTTTAATTTGACTCTCACAGTTGGGTTTTAATCTTATCCAACATTTCTAAAGCCCAATTCATGGTCCTCTCCGAATTGAGTTAACAAGGCCTTATTGGAGGCCTTAATACGCCTAACCCTCTACTTCCAATAGGTAGCTTTAGCTTATAGTAGCTGCTCATGGATGCCTAGGGCATCTAGCAGTGTATTGACTCTTTGATTATTCTCTTGTTGGTTACCTACCATTCTTAGGTCTACTTATTTCATAGACAAGAATCAATCATCAATGTAGCAAAAGAAAGTACATGGAAATATGCAGATGTTGGGATCATTTAGGTTAATATATTACTTCCTTAAGTTGTAACCCTACTATCATTTTTAGAAACTTGATTGTATTAAAACTCTTTAACGATTGGTAGCGTTGCAATTTGTTAAGGGTATTGTATTAACTCAAGCTTGGAGGAGAGTATATGTAATTAGCATAGGTTTTGAAAAGGTCTTTAAGTTTTGTGACCTTACTTGTTAAAGAACACTTTCATTGGTCACATTGAGCTTAAGTGAGGTGGCTTAATCAACCCTGAGTGGTGGTTATATGACAACACCCAAAGCCTATACAATGGCCCATCTCTTAGGGTCCTAAATTGGCCTGAGTCTAACCGCATCTATCTTGCATCTTTGATGCAACAAATGACCCCCATATCCCAATGCATATGATATGAAAGATAATAGTATAGATAGATAAACAGAAGTTGAGAGTAAACTCTAGGAAAATACAGGGAAAGAAGCTTCAGGTCTATCTTTTCTTTTTCTCTTTTTATAACCATGCTGCCTTATTAGCTATTTGCTAAACCCTGAAGAATGTATGTAACAAGGGTGGGTTCTAGAGGTCCTTAAACTGCGTGACCTCACACGTTTCTAAAAAAAAAAAACGGTTCTTTGGTCACATCGAAGTTTAAGTGGGGTAGCCTAATCGACTCCAAATGGTGGTTGCCTTACTATGCTTAGAACTTACACAATGGCTCTCGGTTCTAAGTTCCTAAAATGGCTCGGGTTTGATTGTATCTATCATACATTCATGGTATAAGAAATAAATTTCCCCCTCAAAACAATTAAATACATAAAACTAAATTTGCAAAGACATTGGTACAATTATGATACAAATAACAAAGAACGAAAAAATAAATTAAACTAAGGTGATTTTTAAAGATCAATTTTAATTTTGGAAACTTAAATGGCTAACCCTCTTGATATCCCCAGTAGAGTTACTAAGCTATTAAGCTTGGTTTTTCAGCTCCCGTTTATTGTAAATTAGGTTTTTCAAAATTGATTAGTATTAAACCCTATCCGTTTAACATTAACCCTTGACTAGGATTAAAAGAAAACTGTTTTTTTTTTTTATATTAAAAATGCTTTTGGAGTCACCATTCGATTGAAGTTGGGAAAAAGAGTTAAGTTATAACCAATTGAATAGAATGGTTATAACTTAACTACTAGTCTATTGATTAAACTAATTTTATAAAAAAAAAAAAAAACTATTCTAGAAACCAGATATCTGAATTCAGGCCTTAGGAATTTTAAACCCTTATGAGTACTATTAACTTTCCAAATTTAACCTTAACTTTAAAAATCACTTTTCAAATTTTAAAAATATAAATAGAATTCAACCATCTACCTAAATTGGATAACTTGAATAATCTTGAAAAAAAAAAAGATAAATTGTATTTTTATATTTTTTACAGTGACTTTATAGATACCTGCATACTCGCTATTTGGGATCAGACGTACATAGTTTTTTTAATGAAAACTTTAGTGGGTTAAGTTGATTTTAATTTTGAAAATATGTTGGATTTATATTTTTAGTTTAATTTGGTTTTTTTAAGAAAATTTCTAAAAAAGGTCCTAAATTGAAAACTTTATTTTTGAAAAATCTAAAAGTAGTCCTAATTTGTAAAAGGTCTGTTTATTATTTTTTGAAAACTTGATTTTTCTAAGTGTTAAAAAAAATTTTATTCTTTAACTTATGTACTTATTTATTTTTATTTTATTTTTTATATATTTTTCTTTTTTATTTTATCTATTAGACTAAATAAATAAATAAACTACTTTTTTCTTTTCTCTTCTTTTTTTCTTTATTTTTTGCTTCTTTTCTTCCCTTTTTTTTTTCTTCTTCTTCTTTTTTATTTTTTATTATTACATTTACATTTACATTCACAATAAACAAATAAAAAACAATAAGAACTAAATAATCAATAAATAAAAAAAAGAAATTGGAATCGAATGTAGTTAGGCGTGCGGGTTGGACTTAGAGCAGATCTCGAATTGGTTTGATCTGGTTCGGGCTGGATCTAGGTTAGGTCGTCTCCAAGCTCTACTGCAGCAGCTTAGCAAGGCACAATTCAAAGCGTTCTAAGTTTTTTATTGATATTAGTAGGGGTAGAGAGAGTGCTGCGACTTGGGGTAGTTGTTTGTTGGTTATTCAAGGTGGTAGCCATTGGTGGTCTTGGGGTCTTCAGCATGGTGGTAGCTAGGGGTGGAGGAGATGTATGGATTGGGGTTTTGGGTAGCAAGGAGCTTGGTTGTGTGTTTAGTTTGGGCTTAGGGTAGTGTTTCGAGAGTGGTTCGTGGTGGTGGCTAGGGTTTGGTAGTGGACGTTTAGCTACGTGACTAGGAGCCATAATAGTGGTTGTAGGGGGTACTAGTTGAAAGTTGGGAGTATGGGGGTTGTAGTTGTGGTGTCGATTTCGTTTGAAAACCACCACGGTCGAATTCCGAATTAGGGAGAGAGAGAGCTATGGTTAGAGAGAGAAGGTTTATGAGTGAAGATTTTTGCTTGTGTCCTCCAATGAACTCCCCAAAGCCCCTCTTATACATGAATCAACTCTGTTAGTAAGGAAAGATCAAATTTAGATTAAGAAAAATTTTCTGAAATTCAAGTTTTTCTTGATTTTTGAAGCTCGAATTGAATAAGCTTTTAACTAAATTTGGATGCGTTTTTTGTACCAATTCACAGTAGGCCATGTGGTAAATAAGTTCAAAGCAAGAAAACATGCACATGTGTATAAAATTTATGCAAAAATTGGGGCCAAAGTGTAGGGGTTGAGCTATTTTTTAGCGAAGAAAGAGGGGAAAGGGAGTGAAAGAAAAGTAAAATGCTAACATGGCACCAAAGTGATGCCACGTCAACCAATTTGACCAACTACAACGTGCTACATATCAATAGTGACACGTGGTAGTTGACGTAGCATGCTACGTGGCCCCATGCCAGCACATAACCCAATGCTAATATATGGCGTAATGAGATCCTAACACGTGGCAGTTGATGTGGCATGCCACGTGGTGCCATGTCAGCATTGGTTGTCCAATCTGATGCTGACATGTAGTAGTTTCTAATAAGATAGCGTAGTTAGTGTTAAAATAAAAGAAAAAGGCAATTCTACCTCTAGTAAGATTCGAACCCTTGATCTTTAAGTTTAATCCAGTGATAAGTCCAAGTGCTTATTCATTAAGCCATTGACTTATGCCTTATCCATATGTGTAATTAAATTGTACTTATGGACTGAGTTAGTTTGGGTTAAATTCAAAGCTAAGCCTAGGCCTAATGGTCTCACTTCTAAATTTATTTAAAATTAAAAAAATATATCCTATTAAATTGTTATTTTCTAAATTCCCTAAAATCTTCTATTTTTTTTTCAATTTTTGTGACTTTTTAATTTTTTTGTATTTTATAAATTTCTTGTTTTTTTTAGGTTTTCTTTTTTTGTATTTTTCCTAATTTCTTATTTTTTTTATGCTTTTTCCCATTTTTCTATTTCATTATATTTTTATAAACTTCTTATTTTTTTCTAAATTTCTTAATATTTTGGATTTTCTTTAATTTTCTATTTTTTTTTTGTGTTTTTCCTGATTCAAGACCCCTTATCCTATTAAAATAAAATAAAAGGGGGTAGGGGGGAGGGGCGGGGGTCGCAAAAATGAGGTGTTTACAACACTAAAATGATTCTTTCCAATGTCAACAAAATCTATCCTCCTCCTTTGAATTGCTATGGAGTGATCTCCCCTAGTTGGTCATTTTACTAGGTTGAGTGTTTAAGAGGATTTTAGCCTTATGCATTTGCATCAAACAAAAAACATTTGAGTTAGGTGACAGTCTATCCAGATAAGTTTTACCTTCAACTTTCGAGGTCATACAAAAGAAGCAACATAACTAATTACCCTAATGAAGAAGCAAGGACTTCTAAAGTAGCTAAAATAGGTGTTAACTTGCCTAAACGTTCTCCCCCTCCCTTAAGTGATGACCTAAACACTGCCAAATGACTTTTTGTTTGAGAGGTAAGGATCATGTCTTTAGAATTTACATCTTTGGTATTACTTTCATTTTCTATACTCACATATATCTTCATAGGGTTTTGTTCAATCTAGCTCCCATCTTGAAGATTGACCATTAACCCCCTAAAACCCTATAGAATAGGATGATGACAATGAGTTAGTAGATTATGGGGATTCTCCTAGAGAATATGACCAAGCTGATGGTGATGATGATTCATATAATCTAGTTGATTATGTTGTAATCGTCGAGTTCAATAATGAAGATGGCTTAGATGCAATAACTATTGATGATACTCAAGTGCTTATACTAAACATTGCTGTTGAGACTCATACTAAAGCTTTGCTCCCTAAGGGTACTTATGACATAGCCACTCCAATTTAGGGAAGTGATCCTCCCTATGTGCTTCTTATTATTGCACTTGTTGCTTAGTCTTCTCCTCCAGTTGCTAATGTGTACATCAAGATAGGGAAGTAACTTTAACATGATAGGAATCAACCCTACTATGCAACTACTAGGAGCTAAGCTAGAGGCCTACAAGGACTCATTTGATGTATCCTAGCTCATGAACCATTAAGGGATGAGGATTCCATCAAAGGCTTACTACAGATTCCATCAAAGGCTTACTGCATTTCAACCATCATGAGCATCGAGCTATCATTATGACCAATACATCCCTTGACCTGACCCCTGAGTAGCTGATCGTTGAGTTGATCCATTCCACCATCTAATCTAATGCCACCTTAGACCTAAAAATCGAGCTAGCAATTAAGTACCAACCTGACCTAGACTAGGTTGGTTGATCCATCGGTTGTTCTCCTGTATTCTTGCCCAGTCATTCTTCCTTGAACGCCAAGTTACCTCAATGCTTAAAGACTTCATTTGCCTAGGAACAATAAAGAATGACATGCTTTTGTTCTCTTGTTAAAACAACCACACACAAGCAAACACATGTTTACCAAGCTCTTAATCCAAGGACAATTCTCAAAAGATTTGCCTTGTCTATTTATCATTTCTATCCCTTTTAGCATTAGCCTTAAGAATCTTTGTACATTATTTTATGATTTACCCTTTTGTCTTTTCCCATTGTAACCCTAAGAGGCCAATATATATGCACATAATCATCACTTTTGCATACTAAATATTGATTTCTCTTTTGAAAGCACCCTTTCTTTTTTTTTTTTTTCCCTAGCTCTTATCTATTCCCTTTGACAAGGAATAGTGGCGAGTGACCCTAATTAATACTTATGGATCATATTAAGTATAGTTAGGCCATGTTAAGCTTATTAGTGCATCACATCAACAAGTTACTCATGGACTATGCTAGCATTTTCCTTTCATTTATGGTTGCTTCTTCGTATGTATTACCCTAGAGACACATCACAAAAAATGATATTGATTTAAAGGAGACAATAGGCTTTCATAGATTCAATGTGCCTTCACATCTTATAGAAGGTCTATATGCTTTAGATGGGGAATTTTGGGTTGAGTTTGCCTTTGTTCATATTCCTATATGCACTAGTGTTGTGATCATGATGGGAGAAGCAATGTTGCTTATGACTAGCTCCTAGAAGTCAATATCTAAAAAGAAAGTGAACTCCATTATAAAAGCTTATGAGGTGTCTCAACAATTCGACTTCTTTGTTAATAGCTTATAGTCAATCATCACTAAAGCTCATAAACTGCTAAAATGCAATGAGTTAATCAAAACTTGTGATCAAATAAGCAACGAGATCAAGGCTCTACAATAAAAGGAGAAAGCCCTTAATGTAAAGACAAATGAACTCCTTAATGATATTTAACTTGATTCTAAGTTGAAGCAAGATGTAGCACCTTAATGTGCATGAACTTTGTTTAATTTTGTTGGTCCAATATAATTAAATATTATGAATCATTGCTATTTATTGTTGCCATTGTCATAATATTATAGCGTCTTAGATTATTTCTACTTTGAATTTTAAAATATATGGTGTTACGATTACTAAACCAATTATGGAATTGCTTCAACTCGACATAACTATGATTGCTTTATTTATTTATAATTTTTTGTAGAAAAATTATAAAAGGGTAAGGTTACTTCAACCTTAGATTTGCAACTAACATGTCACGATCACTTTGATCATCTATAGAAAAGGTCACTTCGACCTCAAATTTCATGAAAAAGTGTTATGGCTACCAAGCTTACCGTAAAGTCGATGTGACCCATTACAACTTGAGATTACTTTGATCTTAACATTCAAATAGTATAGGAGGACATTATGTTTCCACCACATGCTTGAAAGTAAGATTACTACCAAGCAATAACGACTACTGTGATGAGATTACTTTAACCTCTCATAATCGAGGTCTCTTCAACTTGATAGCCTTGTTGAAAATAGTTAATGTTAGAAATTTCTTTGACGTATTGGGATTTGACGATAGATCTTGACTTGGTGTAGTAACCACTCTAGTAAAGATCTTTGAGACATAGTATGAAGAATGTAATGTTGTATTCCCAATTCATAGGATGGTGAAGGCACATGAGAATGTTATCATCTTTACTACTGACGATATATGTACTAACAACCTAAATCACTATCATCCATTGTGCATAGAGAGTGAACTTAATAAACAACCTATTCACAGAACTTTTGTTGACAAGGGTTCTTCACTTAATATAATGCCCTTGATGACTTTCAAAGCTATAAGGTTAGATATGAGGAGGCTAATTGGCTAGCCGATTTATATTCATGGCTTTAATGAAGCCCTTACTAAGGCCTTAGGGTGCATTAATGTTGATTTTAAAGTTGGCTCCATTTATGGAATGACCAAATTTCATGTGTTGAATAATCCTATCTCCAACCATTTATTGATAGGGAGAAAGTGGTAGCATGACCATAGTCTTATCCCTTCTACACTGCATTAGTGTATCAAAAGAAATTGGAAAGGGAAAGACATATTTATTCCTACTGCTAAGAGCCCTTTGGAGCATAGAGAGTCATACTTCATTAAGGCAAAATTTTTTTATGAGTACGCTGATGAAGGTGAAACAGCAATTGGCAGGCCTATTAGTACTTCACTACCTTGATGGGAAGATCTTCAAAAATAAGAGTAAGAGACTTGATTTCCTCTAAACAGAACTTCTAAGTTTTACAATTTATAAACCTATATCCTATCTTTAACTCGGTTCAACAGGCAAGTGCACCTATCACTTTATAGCATGGATGAGCATAGGGTTGTTTCCATTGGGAAAATGACTCAAACACTAGTACTTAATAATTTTTCCTATTATCTAGCAGTCAATTTCATCAAGTGATCGATTATTAAGACTCTAATTGTTAACTAAACTATACTAATCTACAATCTAAAGTGACTGATATAATGATTATAAGAACAATTACAAAAATATACTTAACATGCACACTTACTTCATCATGACACGGTAGTGATTGATAGGGGGATTGACCAAACTTTCTTGATCACGGTTATGAATGAGGGCATGACCAGGGTTGGATTCTACTATCACGACCTTGATTGATGCTACTTCACTTATTTCTTCCCCTTTTACGGTTGTGACTAACTTGAAAGTTGTTATTCTTGTGTATACTTCATCCCTTTGCTTGTGATTTACTTGAAATCATTATTTTTTTTTTTCAATTAAGTACACAATCTAAAGGATTAAATCACATTTATGATTAATTCCATGCTTAAACATGCATTGAAAGTGTAAAGTAATTTACACTTATTAAACTTCCCCACACTTAAGCTTTGCTTGTCCTCAAGCAAATACTTAAAATAATTAATTGCACATTTGACAAAACATCCATAGTGGCTTAACTTTGTGCATATCCCATTGTGTTCTTAAAATATAAAAACAATATTCTAAGACGAATCGAAGTAAAACACACTTAACCCTTACTATTTAACAAAAGCTTTCAAAGGTCCAAAGTTAACACAAAGTCAAATAGATCAATGATAATTGATTATACTTCGTTGACTTTCTTAAGTGTATAAGGAACCTTTAATTACTTCTTAAGAACACTAATCTAAAAGAAAAGTATATTGCATCCATTTTTCCCCTATATTTCTACTTTTTTTTTTTCATTGAATCTCTCTACAATGACATACACATTGTATCCTTTTTTTTTTCTTTTTTCTTTTCATAAGAATACCAAAGATCAGCAGCGGTGTTAGACTTCGCTCTTTTAAGGGATTGAAGCTCGCCTTTACTATCTTGGCTATAAGGTCAAAGTTTAGTAGTGAAGACGGACTTTGCTCTTCTAAGGGATTGAAGCTCATCTTTACTAACTTGATCCTTATTTCTTATTACAAAGTTATAAAGACAAAAAATTTAGCGGGGTTAAACTTTACTCTTCTAAGGGATCGAAACCTGCCTTTACTAATTTAGTCCTTATACACTTCAATTTATTCTAATTTGAAGAGATTCTCAAGATGTATCAACAAGCGAACTACTTCATTTGTCCGTTTCATTCAAGATTAAATGATCTCTCAAAAGTAATTAGAAAATAGATATACTACTTAGAAAATTTAGAAGTATAACCAATTAGCTTTGAACTAAATACTACGATTCACTTCTAACCCTTAAACTCATTCATTAATTAGCAAGCAAGTGTGATTCACTGAGATTCTATCCCATAATCTTGATCATGTAAACTAAGTTCACAAGAATTGGGTGAGGCACAAAATTAACTCACCAGATTGTTTGCTATTTGGTCAAACCCACAATCCATTAAATCAAGTCATACTTTAAAACGAATAAACTAAGTTGAATATTTTTTATAAACATAATTTACCCCTCCCTACACTTAATGAGAGACATTGTCCTCAATGTTAGAAGGAAGTAAATAGAGGATGAGCATAAAATTTGAACAACAAGAAAGAGAAAAAATAAGAAACAACAAAAATTAGCCTTCCCTGAAACATAAAGTTCAACTAATTCATTTGATTTGTTATTGATCAGAGATTACAGCTTCCAACACCAGGACAACTTGAACAATGACAAATACCTAACCATTAAGATAAAACCACAAAACAAAACAAAACATGACAAGCTCGTGATATGAGAGTCTCCATAACAATATACATTAGCAAAAGTAAGCTCTCAACGAACTAGTGATCCTAAACCAACAAAACACATTAAAAGAAAACAAGGAAAACAAAGGAAAATAAACAAGAAAGAAACAAGTTAGTCATCATTGGCTATTGTCTCCTCATTCGACCTATCTTCATCCTCCTCACTTCCATCCTCAGCATCATGTCTAACTGGTGCTTGCTAAGCTTCTTTAATGCCTTCTTCATCACCACTATCAGCTTTGTTATAGTTGTCCTCATCATCACCAGAGTCCTCCTCTTCAGACTCTTCATCTCATCTTCCTTCTTCTTCTTGGGGAGCTAGTATTAGTAAGGGAATCGGAGGTTGACTGGGACCAGCTTCCTCTTGAGTTTGGGGACAAAAGAAACAGGAATGTATAACTGCTCCTACTTGGTGGCTATATTCTTCAAGAGCTTGATGATCCCCTTTTGAGTTTCCTTAATCTCAGCCACCTCAGTTTCTAATCTCTTTAGATTATTGACTAAGAAGCTGGAAGTTAAAGGTGCAAACTTAGGAGCTCTAGGGTCCTCGATATCTAAATCAGGGTTTGAGATTCTTGCAATACCCCATTGATTAAAAGGGGTTCTTGGAAGCGGTTTAAGATTAGCACAAGAGTCATTCGACCTGTTACTTGTAGGCCACAACCTTAGATTCCTTAAAATCCTAGTGATTAGCCCCCCAACAAATATGCCTTTGCTCTTATCAAAAGTTTGCCAGCAAAGACCATATGTGGTTAAGATGCCTACATTCATCGAAAACCCCTTCAACATACTATATAAAGGTAATAAATCATGCTCCCCTACTGCTCTAAGGCTTTTGTGCTTCCTATAGATCGTCCTGACTAGAATATAATGGAAGACTCGAGCACTGATCTTCTTTAAAGTAGAAGCTTTTGATTTACTCACCCTGGAGTTGCTTTCAATGGAGATTTCTCTCCAAAATTCAGTTATTGAAGTTCCACGGGGTAGGCTTATAGGTAAATCAATAAACTCCTTATCTTGAAGCTCAGCTCAGGTGCATAACCCCATTACTTATATGAATGTCAACATGTTAGAGATGTGAGTCCTTCCAAATGCAAAGAACTCCACCTCATTGTCCATCTTGGAGAAAAATATATTTGTACTTAATGTTGAAGGATGAGAGAAAAGCCAGGGTTGTTTTCCGATATGTCTTTTCTTGAATTGAGAACAACTTCAGCCATGGTCCATTCCCTAATAACCATTGCATGGCTATCTTTAAGCCATACTCTCCCAGCATGTCCCAATCCACCACACAATGTCTCTTAATAATCTTCTTAACGGCAAACTCCTTGAATCTGTTTGCTTACTCATCAGTCATACCGGATGGTGGAGTAACTGACCAACTGAAACTTTCTTCATCAGAACATCAGGGAGGAGGAGAAGGAGGATTATCGGCTGCTGGTCATTTATGATGAGAAGTAGTTGAATGTTTCAGTGCCATTTAAAAATATCAATTGTTAGTTCAAACTTCAAGTACACTTTAATTCAAGCAAACCTAATTCGACTTCTTGTTACTTATGAACATAATGCATCTATTGACTAATCATGATCAACCTTATCTAACTTCTACGCACTCACTACAAACGAATTCAAGATGACTCAACTTGGAGCCATAACATCAACCAAGGATAAATGTCTTCCCTTGACTAAACATACTTAACGTTACAGTATTACACAAAACACAGCACTTCAATCGTATAAAACAACAACTAGCAATACAATTCTACAAAACACGTAAGTATGATGATGAGATAAATTCATCAACTTAGACTCAATTTGTAATAATCCTTAATTCTACCATTGACGAGAAGTTCCTACCGAGTGATGAGAGACTCACTTAAATGGCTGAATAGTTTTCTCTTAGCATGCCACCATCTTTCTTATCCTGGCCCCTTTATTGTTGTAATATTTTGACCCCTCTCGCCTATTGTGCTAAGAGAATATTTGTATGGGACCAATGTTGCACTATAACCTATCCACCTCATCTAATATTGTACTACTTTTCCATTTTTGGTCTTTTTCCCTTTTTACCCTTTTTATATGTACTAAGAATCCTCTTTTTATATATACTTTCTTGTAATTTCATTATTTGTAATTTCATTATTTGTAATGCTACTGTAGGGACTTACAATAAATAGTCCTTTTCTTTTGTAAGCCTAAAAAAGAAAAAACTTACACTTTAATACCGAATACTCTGTTTTTGTGAGGCAACCCTCTCCAAGTCCATATTTCATATACTCTTATCTAATCTTACTAAGTAGCTCAGGATTAGTAGCAGGTAGACCTTAATATCAACTTGTGCGTCATATTAAGTGTGGTGTCAAGTTGTGTTGTGTTCGTTAGTGAGTTACATCCTCTGAGTAAGTTTATGTTAGCCACTCTTGTTCAGTTGTAGACCATTTCCCTTTAATTTTCTTCGATATTTTGAAAGACTCATTTTAGTTCAAATCTACCTCGGTAAGTCTTAATGATAATTGAGCTCTTAGGCATACCATATATTTTTGGTATTAAAGCTTGAGGTTAAGGTTAAGATTGAGAGCTATGTAGTAATAGTTAGTTTGTTGTTTGAGATACTGTATATGATTGTAGCCATCTGTGTAAAGTGTAGTTATTGAAATTTTATGTTAGGGATGTCAAACCCTAGTGTACAAGGAGAGATTCACAATGTTGAAAGTGATGCTCATGGTTGTGGTTGAGTTACCAACAAACACTACGTACTACTAATGAGCAGATATAAGATTTTGCTGCTATTGTGGCTAATTTAGCTATCTTAGTAAACAAGGTCTTAGAGATTGGATTGCGTGAGAGAGTTACTAAGTAGGGCCAAGAAATGAGAGATAGGCCGAGGAGGAAAATGAACAAGTGAGCTCCGAAAGCCTTTCTAGTGAACTATGCCCTACCATGACGTGTTGATAGAGTCGGGACGAGAAGGTTAAAGTTAGACAAAGTGGAAGAGTGCGAAGAAGAAGAAGACTAATATATTGGGATTAATGAGCAAGAGTTCAGAGCGCTAAGAGGTACCGAACATCTTAAGGTACAGATTCTGAACTTCAACGGGTTTGGTAGTGCTGATGATTACCTGGACTAGGAAGAGAATATCGAAAAGATATTTGACTTCTATGATTATGAAGATGCTATCCGCACTAGAGTTGCCGCGTTAGAATTTTCTAGGTATGTAGCAATGTGGTGGAAGAAGCTATAGAATGTTTGCTTGAAGACTCGACGTAAGGTCTGAACATGTCCATTAGGTGGAGGCATGTTAGGACCTCGATCGGTGTTGTTACTCCATCGAAAATTTGGATGATTCCTCCAACTCAAGTTATAGGTGTTGTTGAAGGGATCATTGCTAGGTCTGATCGGGTTCCCCAAGTAATCAACTTCTTCTACTTGATTAATCTCGGACGGGCTAGCCAACTTTACACCTATAATTGCTAAAGCTTTGTTATGATCCATTGTGAGACTATCAATTTTCCTTGTCAACACTTCCACCTTATGTGCTAAAGTGGAAGTGGCATCCAATTCATTTTTTCCTACTAACCTTCTTTCTCTTCCTCTTATAGATGACTACTGATAATGATTATTAGCCATGTCTTCAAACAATTGAATACATTGCTCAAGTGACTTATGGTTTAAGCTTCCTCCAGCAGTTGCATCAATGAGTTACTTAGTGGTGTAGCTTAATCCATTATAGAATGTCTGAACTTGATGCCAATCCGAAAGACCATAATGAGGACACTTTCTTAATAATTCCTTCCACCTCTTCCCTGCTTCATATAGAGTCTTCGAATCCATTTGATTGAAAGAAGAGATATCTGCCCTTAACTTAGTTGTCCTTGAGGGTGGGAAATACTTTCTCATAAACAGTTAAGCCATTTCTTGCCAAGTATTAATGGAATTCCATGGCATATAGTTGAGCCACTACTTTACATTGGACCTTAGTGAAAATGAAAATAGCTTAAGTCTGATAGCATCCTCAGAAACTCCACCTATCTTGAATGTGTCACATATCTCTAAGAGCTGTTGCAAATGGTTGTTGAGGTCTTCGTCATTGAACCCATCAAATTGAACACATTGTTAAATCATTTGTATGATACTCTACTTGATTTCAAATGTATTGGCTTGAACTCTAGGCCGAGCTATACTAGTACTAGCCCCATCTAGGTTAGGCCTACAATAATCTAACATTGTCCTTAGATTCATAGGCGGATTTCCTCTTGGCTCGATTCTTGCCCATATTACATTTCAATTCACATCAAGATGTAGGTCTAAATTCAATGGTGAATCTCCTTGGATACCATCTTCTGGATTCAAGAACTAATTTCCTACTAGTAGCTTAATGTTTTGATCTGGGTTATTCATTTTGGATCTCAACGGTTTTCGTGCTCTTACTTCCATATTAGCTGAAAAGTACTTCTAAAAATATTCTCAAACTTTCTTTAAGTAACTTCTAAGTGTTCTCTTGGCTTCAGGATCGAAGTCAGCTAGATTTGTTGTGTTGCTTTGGGTCATAAACTATAATTCAACAAATAATCAAATATGAGCATAAGTATTTCGACTAAACTACTAACAATTATAAAAAGAAAGATAAAGGCTAGAAGAGCAGGAATCTTAATGTTCCTAATGATGATGCTGATTCTTCCTAGTAATGGTGCTAAAAACTTGATCGCCTTTAAACAAAGCTTTCAAGTTTTACAATTTATAAACCTATATCCTATCTTTAACTAGGTTCAACAGACAAGTGTACTTATTATTTTATAGCACGGATGAGTATAGGGTCGTCTCCACTGGGAAAATGACTCAAACACTAGTACTTAATAATTTTTCCTATTATTTAATAGTCAATTTCATCAAGTGATCGATTATCAAGACTCTAATTGTTAACTAAACTACACTAATCAACAATCTAGAGTGATTGATACAATGATTACAAGAACAATTATGAAAGTATACTTAACATGCAGACTTGCTTCATCACTTTGTATAATCTTACCAAAATAATCTTTATCCTAATACTTGTTAACTGTGGGAAATTACAGTATGTAGGCATCCTTCTTAGAACTACTTACTTTTAATCCTAATTATTTCTATTGGAATCTCTTGCTAATTAACATCCAACTAAGATTGCATTAATGTTGTGTTAATGTATCAATTCCCCTATAGATGCAACAACTTTCCTAATAATATCTCTATTATCAAGAGTAAGTTATTCCAATGAATTAGATCTATTCAATAGAATTGTCTCTTGATATATTCTATCAAAATCTGTCTTAAGTCAAAGTCGTACACTATACCATTCTTAGATTCATTAAATGTCATTTATCAAAATTAACAAACGTTAGGAAATTACTTTTTCAAGCACTTGATCATACTAAAGATGTAGCAAGCCCTAACGGACTACTCACTTATGATAAAACAACAACATAAACTAACAGGAAACATAATTATGCAGAAATAAAGCATGGAACAAGTTAAAAGTAAAAACCCCTTTTTTTTCCATTGAACAAGTTTGATGAGTACACGAACAACGAATTCTGGTCTTTCTCTCGAGTGATTCTAGGAAAGTATAGTACATGCTAGGAATTGATACAGAATACAAACAGAAAAATGCAAGACTAGGTATAAGGATGGGTAAAATGGATGAGTTATGGATAGGTAATGTATTGTTCTCGGTGTCTGAAAAATTGATCTATGAAAATTGATGTCTTCTCCAAAAGTTTTCATATCTTTTTATATTTTCCCCGTCAAAAAACTCGAATCTACCCCTTCATGGCACTACTTGACGTTTCTAGTGTACTGGTTCACGTGAAAAGGTTGAAAAGAACAGTTGTGCCCCTTTCTATCACTCCCGTGACTTGGTGTGTGATAATCATGAAAAGAATTATTCTTCACCAATCACAGCCATTATTGAGACCGTGAACTCCTCGTTGTATTATTAGATCTCATTACACCTGTGACCATAGTTGTGATCATCCTTTTGCTATTCAATTACGATATGGCATGATTGATAGGGGGATTGACAAAACTTTCTTGATTAAGATCGTGAATGAGGGCATGACAAAGGTTGGATTCTACTATTATGCCTTTGATTGATGCTACTTTACTTATTTCTTTCCCTTTTATGGCTGTGACTAACTTAAAAGTTGTTATTCTTGTGTATACTTCATTCCTTTGCTCATGATTTACCTGAAATCATTATTTTTTTCAATTAAGTACCCAATCTAAAGGATTAAATCACATTTATGATCAATTTTATGCTTAAACATGCTTTAAAAGTGTAAAGTAATTTACACTTATCAAGACTAACAAGAGAAAGACCTCTCCTATGCATGGAGGTCAAAAGAGGGGG